>ML411277.1:0-11244 GCA_005239525.1 Nicotiana knightiana
TCCGCCAGTCGTTCCTTTATTATCACCTGGCATGGCCCAAGCCCGACGTCGTGGTACGGATCCTGTACCAGATCGCCTTATATTTATCAAGGATATCAGATACGACCCATGGAACCATAACCAACGCTTCAAAATAACCAAATTACATTTTTGGCCTTTTAAGGCAATTAAGCTGGAATTCCGCCAGTCGAGCCTGTATTATTGCCTGTCGTGGCCAAAGCCCGACGCCTTAGTACGGAGCATTTACCAGATCGCCTAATATTTTTCCAGGACATCAAATCAGACCCAAGTAACCATAACCAACGCTTCGAAATGACCAAATTACATTTTTGGGATTTTATGGCAATTAAACTGGAATTACACCAGTCGTGCCTGTATTATCGCTTGTCGTGGCCCAAGCCCGATGCCGTGGTACGGAGCCGGTACCGGATCTCCTGATATTTGTCCGAGATATCAAATACGACCCAAGGAACCATAACCAACGCTTCGAAATGACCAAATTAAATTTTTTGACATTTTATTGCAATTAAACTGGAATTCCCCCAGTCGTGCCTATATTATCGCCTGCCATGGCCAAAGCCCGATGCCGTGGTACGGAGCCGATAGCGGATCGCCTGATATTTGTCTGAGATAACAAATAAGACCCAAGGATTCATAACCAACACTTCGAAATGATCAAATCACATTTTTGGTATTTTATGGCAATTATACTAGAATTCCGCCAGTCCTGCCTGTATTATCGCCTGCCATGGCCAAAGCCCGACGCCGTGGTACGGAGCCGGTATCGGATCGCTTGATAGTTGTCCGGGACATCATATACGACCCAACCATAACCAACACTTTGAAATGACCAAATTACATTTTTTGGCATTTTAAAGCAATTAAGTTGGAATTCCACCAGTCGTGCCTGTATTATCGCCTGCCATGGCCAAAGCCCGACGCCGTGGTACGGAGCCGGTATCGGATCGCTTGATAGTTGTCCGGGACATCATATACGACCCAACCATAACCAACACTTTGAAATGACCAAATTACATTTTTTGGCATTTTAAAGCAATTAAGTTGGAATTCCACCAGTCGTGCCTGTATTATCGCCTGCCATGGCCAAAGCCCGACGCCGTGGTACGGAGCCGGTATCGGATCGCTTGATAGTTGTCCGGGACATCATATACGACCCAACCATAACCAACACTTTGAAATGACCAAATTACATTTTTTGGCATTTTAAAGCAATTAAGTTGGAATTCCACCAGTCGTGCCTGTATTATCGCCTGCCATGGCCAAAGCCCGACGCCGTGGTACGGAGCCGGTATCGGATCGCTTGATAGTTGTCCGGGACATCATATACGACCCAACCATAACCAACACTTTGAAATGACCAAATTACATTTTTTGGCATTTTAAAGCAATTAAGTTGGAATTCCACCAGTCGTGCCTGTATTATCGCCTGCCATGGCCAAAGCCCGACGCCGTGGTACGGAGCCGGTATCGGATCGCTTGATAGTTGTCCGGGACATCATATACGACCCAACCATAACCAACACTTTGAAATGACCAAATTACATTTTTTGGCATTTTAAAGCAATTAAGTTGGAATTCCACCAGTCGTGCCTGTATTATCGCCTGCCATGGCCAAAGCCCGACGCCGTGGTACGGAGCCGGTATCGGATCGCTTGATAGTTGTCCGGGACATCATATACGACCCAACCATAACCAACACTTTGAAATGACCAAATTACATTTTTTGGCATTTTAAAGCAATTAAGTTGGAATTCCACCAGTCGTGCCTGTATTATCGCCTGCCATGGCCAAAGCCCGACGCCGTGGTACGGAGCCGGTATCGGATCGCTTGATAGTTGTCCGGGACATCATATACGACCCAACCATAACCAACACTTTGAAATGACCAAATTACATTTTTTGGCATTTTAAAGCAATTAAGTTGGAATTCCACCAGTCGTGCCTGTATTATCGCCTGCCATGGCCAAAGCCCGACGCCGTGGTACGGAGCCGGTATCGGATCGCTTGATAGTTGTCCGGGACATCATATACGACCCAACCATAACCAACACTTTGAAATGACCAAATTACATTTTTTGGCATTTTAAAGCAATTAAGTTGGAATTCCACCAGTCGTGCCTGTATTATCGCCTGTCATGGCCCAAGCCCGACCCCGTGGTATGGAGCATTTACCAGATTGCCTGATATTTTTCCGGGACTTCAAATACGACCCAAGGAACCATAACCAACGCTTCGAAATGACCAAATTACATTTTTTGGCTTTTTAAGGCAATTAAACTGGAATTCCGACAAACGTGCCTATATTATCGCCTTCCATGGCCCAAGCCCGATGTCGTGGTACGGAACATCAAATACGTCCCAAGGAACCATGACCAATTCTTCGAAATGACCAAATTACATTTTTTGGTATTTTATGGATATTAAACTGGAATTCCCAATCATGCATGTATTATCGCTTGCCATGGCCCAAACCCGACGCCGTGGTACAGAACCGGTACCAGATCGCTTGTATTGTCCGGGACATCAAATACGACCCAATGAACCATAACCAACGCTTTGAAATGACCAAATTACATTTTTTGGCATTTTATGGCAATTAAACTAGAATTCTGTCATACGTGCATGTGTTATCGCCTACCATGGCCCAAGCCCGACGTCGTGGTACGGAGCCGATACCGAATCGCCTTATATTTGTCCAGGACATCTAATACAAACCAGGGAACCATAACCAACACTTCGAAATGATCAAACTACAGTTTTTGGTATTTTATGGCAATTAAACTGGAATTTCGCTAGTCGTGCCTGTATTTTCGCCTGTCGTGGTACGGAGCCGGTACCGGATTGCGTTATATTTGTCCAAGACATCAAATAAAACACAAGGAACCATCACCAACACTTTGAAATGACCAAATAATATTTTTTGGCATTTAATGGCAATTAAGCTGGAATTCCGCCGGTCGTGCCTGTATTATTGCCTGCCGTGGCCCAAGCCCAACGTCGTTGTATGGAGCATTTACCATATCACCTGATATTTTTGCATGACATCAAATACAACTCAAGGAACCATAACCAATGCTTCAAAATGACCAAATTATATTTTTTGGCATTTTATGGCAATTAAACTAGAATTCCGCTAGTCGTGTCTGTATTATCGTCTGTCGTGGCCGACGCCCGAAGCCATGGTACACAGCCGGTACCGGATCACCTGATATTTTCCCGGGACATCAAATATGACCCAAGGAACCAAAGCCAACGCTTCAAAATGACCAAATTAAATTTTTTGGCATTTTATAGCAATTAAACTGGAATTCCGTCAGTCGTGCTTGCATTATCGCCTACCATGGCCAAAGCCCGACNTTTGGCATTTTATGGAAATTAAACTGGAATTCCGCTAGTCGTGCCTGTATTATCACCTGTCGTGGCCCAAGCCCGACGCCGAGGCATGGAGCCGATATCAAATCACCTGATATTTTTCTAGGACATCAAATACGACACAAGGAACCATAACCAACGCTTCAAAATGACTAAATTACATTTTTTGGAATTTTATGGCAATTAAACTGGAATTCTGCCAGTCGTGCCTATATTATCGCCTGCCATGGCCAAAGCACGACGCCGTGGTATGGAGCCAGTAGAGGATCACCTGATATTTGTGTAGGACATCAAATTTAACCCAAGGAACCATAACCAACGCTTCGAAATGACCAAATTACATTTTTGGCATTTCAAGGCAATTAAAGTGGAATTGCGCCTGTTGTGCCTGTATTATCGCCTGCCATGGCCCAAGCCTTACGTCGTGGTACCGAGTCGGTACCGGATCGCCTTATATTTGTCTAGGACATCAAATACGACCCAAGGAACCATAACCAATACTTCGAAATGACAAAATTACATTTTTTTTTAATTTTATGGCAATTAAACTGGAATTTCGCCAATCGTGCCTGTATTATCGCGTGCCGTGACCAAAGCCCGATGCTGGGTACAGAGCCGGTACCAGATCTCCTGATATTTGTCCATGACATCAAATAAGACCCAAGGAACCATAACTAACACTTTGAAATGACCAAATTATGTTTTTTGGCATTTAATGGCAATGAAGCTGGAGTTCCGCCAGTAGTGCTTGTATTATCGCCTGTCGTGGCCCAAGCCCAACGTCGTTGCACGGAGCATTTACCAGATCGCCTGGTATTTTTACATGACATCAAATACGACCAACGAACCATAACCAATGCTTCTAAATGACAAAAATATATTTTTTGGCATTTTATGGCAATTAAACTAGAATTCCGCTAGTCGTGCCTTTATTATCGTCTGCCGTGGCCGAAGCCCGAAGCCGTGGTACGGAGCCGGTACTGGATCACCTGATATTTTCCCGGTACATCAGATATGACCCAAGGAACCAAAGCCAATGCTTCAAAATGACCAAATTACATTTTTGGCATTTTATAGCAATTAAACTGAAATTCCGCCAGTCGTGCCTGCATTATCGCTTGCCATGGCCAAAGCCCAACGCCGTGGTACAGAGCCGCTAGCGGATCACCTGATATATGTCTGGGATATCAAATACGACCCAAGGAACCATAACCAACATTTCGAAATGACCAAATTACATATTTGGCATTTTATAGCAATTAAACTGGAATTCAGCCAGTTGTGCCTCTATTATCGCATGTCGTGGCCCATGCCCGACGCCGTGGTACGGAGCCGGTATCGGATCGCCTGATATTTGTCCGGGACATCATATACGACCCAAAGAACCATAACCAATACTTCGAAATGACCAAATAACTTTTTTTGGCATTTTATGGCAATTAAACTGGAATTTCGCCAGTCGTGCATGTATTATCGCCTAGCATGGCCCAAGCCCAACGCCGTGGTACGGAGCCGGTACCAGATCGCCTTATATTTGTCGAGGAAATCAAATACGACCCAAGGAACCATAACCAACGCTTCGAAATGACAAAATTATGTTTTTGGCATTTTATGGCAATTAAACTGGAATTCTGCTAGTCGTGCCTGTATTATCGCCTGCCGTGGCTTAAGCCCGACGCCGAGGTATGGAGCCGGTACCAGATCACTTGATATTTGTCCGGGAAATCAAATACAACCCAAGGAGCTATAACCAACGCTTCAAAATGACCAAATTATATTTTTTTGGCATTTTATGGCAATTAAACTGGAATTCCGCCAGTCGTGCCTATATTATCGCCTGCCATGGCCAAAGCATGACGCCGTGGTACGGAGCTGGCTGTGGATCGCCCGATATTAGTCTAGGACATCAAATATGACCCAAGGAACCATAACCAACGCTTCAAATTACATTTTTTGCATTTCAAGGCAATTAAAGTGGAATTGCGCCTGTTGTGCCTGTATTATCGCCTGCCATGGCCCAAGCCTTACATCGTGGTACCGACTCGGTACCGGATCACCTTATATTTGTCTAGGACATCAAATACGACCAAGGAACCATAACCAACACTTCGAAATGACAAAATTATATTTTTTGGAATTTTATGGCAATTAAACTGGAATTTCGCCAATCGTGCTTGTATTATCGTGTGACGTTGCCCAAGTCCGACGCCGTGGTACGGAGCCGGTACAAGATCTCCTGATATTTGTCCAGAACATCAAATACGACCCAAGGAACCATAACTAACGCTTCGAAATGACCAAATTATATTTTCTTGGCATTTTATGGAAATTAAACTTGAATTCCGCCAGTCGTGCCTGTATTATCGCTTGCAGTGGCCTAAGCCCGGCGCCGTGGTACGGAGCCATTACCGGATAGCCTGATTTATTTTTTGGGACATCAAATACGACCCATTTTTGGCATTTTATGGCAATTAAACTGGAATTCCGCCAATAGTGCCTGTATTATCGCCTACCATGGCCCAAGCCCGACGCTGTGGTACAGAGCCGGTAGCGGATCGCCACATATTTATCGCGAACAACAAATACGACCCAAGGAACCATAACCAACGCTTCGAAATGACCAAATTACATTTTTTGGCATTTTATGGCAATTAAACTGGAATTCCACGAGGCGTGCCTGTATTATCACCTGTCGTGGCCCAAGCCCGACGCCGTGGTACGGAGCCGATATCGAATCACCTGATATTTGTCCGGGACATCAAATACGATCCAAGGAACCATAACCAACGCTTCGAAATGACCAAATTACATTTTTTGGCATTTTATGGCATTTAAACTGGAATTCCGCCAGTCGTGCCTACATTATCGCCTGCCATAGCCCAAGCCCAACGTCATGGTACAGAGACAGTGTCGGATCGCCTTATATTTATCTAGGACATCAAATACAACCCAAGGAACCACAACCAACGCTTCAAAATAACCAAATTACATTTTTGGCATTTTATGGCAATTAAGCTGGAATTCCGCCAGTCGTGCATGTATTATCGCCTGCCATGGCCCAAGCCCGACGCCTTGGGATGGAGCCGGTACCAGATTGCATGATATTTATTCGGGACATCAAATACGACCCAAGGAACCATAACCAATGCTTCGAAATGACCAAATTACATTTTTGGCATTTTATGGCAGTTAAACTGGAATTCCACCAGTCCTGCCTGTAATATCGTCTACCATGGCCCAAGCTCGACGTCGTGGTACGGAGTCGGTATCGGATCGCCTTATATTTGTCCATGACATCAAATAAGACCCAAGGAACCATAACCAACACTTCGAAATGACCAAATTATATTTTTTGGCATTTTATGGCAATTAAACTAGAATTCTATTAGTCGTGCTTGTATTATCGCTTGCCGTGGCCCAAGCCCGACGCCGTGGTACAATATTTACCGGATCGCCTGATATTTGTCTGGGACATCAAATAGGACCCAAGGAACCATAACCAACATTTCGAAATGGCCAAATTACATTTTTTGTAATTTATGGCAATTAAACTGGAATTGCGCCACTCGTGCCTCTATTATCGCCTACCATGGCCAAAGCCCGACGCCGTGATACGGAGCCGGTAGAGGATTGCTAGATATTTTTTGGGGACATCAAATACAACCCACAGAACCATAACCAATGCTTCAAAATGACCAAATTACATTTTGACATTTTATGGCAATTAAACTGGAATTCCGCCAGTCGTGCCTATATTATCGCCTGTCGTAGCCCAAGCCCGACGTCGTGGTATGGAGTTGGTAACAGATCGCCTGATATATTTCTGGGACATCAAATACGACCTAAGGAACCATAACCAACACTTAGAAATGAGCAAATTACATTTTTGGCATTTTATGGTAATTAAACTAGAATTCCGCTAGTCGTGCATGTATTATCGCCTGCCATGGCCCAAGCCCGTCGCCGTGGTACTAAGCCTGTAGCAGATCACCTAATATTTTTCTGACACATCAAATACGACCAAAGGAACCATAAGGCATTTTATGGCAATTAAACTGGAATTCCACTAGTCGTGCCTGTATTATTGCCTACCATGGCCAAAGCCCGACGCTGTCCTACGAAGCCGGTAGCGAATCACCAGATATTTGTCGGGGACATCAAATACAACCCAAGGAACCATAACCAATGCTTCAAAATGTTCAAATTACATTTTTTGGCATTTTATGGCAATTAAACTGGAATTCCGCCAGTCGTGCCTGCATTATCGCTTGTCATGGCCCAAGCCCGGCGCCGTTGTACGAAGCCGATACTGGATCGCCTGATATTTATCCGGGACATCAAATACAACCCAAAGAACCATAACCAACGCTTAGAAATGAATAAATTACATTTTTTGGCATTTTATGGTAATTAAACTGGAATTCCGCCAGTCGTGCATGTATTATCGCCTCTAGTGGCCCAAGCCCGGCGCCGTGGTATGGAGATGGTACCGGATTGCCTAATATATTTGCGGCACATCAAATACGACCAAACGAACCATAACCAGTGATTTGAAATGACCAAATTACATTTTTGGCATTTTATGGCAATTAAACTGGAATTCCGCCAGTCGTGCCAGTATTATCACATGCCGTTGCCCAAGCCCGACGCCGTGATACGTAGCTGGTATTGGATCGCTTGATATTTGTCCGGGACATCATATACAATGCAAGGAACCATAACTAACACTTCGAAATGACCAAATAACATTTTTTGCATATTATGGCAATTGAACAGGAATTTCGTCAGTCGTGCATGTATTATCGCTTGCCGTGGGCCAAGCCCGACGCCGTGGTATGGAGCTGGTACCGGATTGCCTGATATTTCTCCACGACATCAAATACGACCCAAGGAACGATAACCAACACTTCGAAATGACTAAATTACATTTTTTGGCATTTTACGGTAATTAAACTGGAATTCCGCCAGTCGTGCCTGCATTATCGCCTGCCATGGCCCAAGCCCGACGATGTGGTACGGTGCCTGTACCGGATCACCTTATATTTGTCTGGGATATCAAATACGGTCCAAGGAACCATAACCAATGCATCAAAATTACCAAATTACATTTTTTGGAATTTTATGGCAGTTAAACTGGAATTCTGCCAGTCGTGCCTGTATTATCGCCTACCACGACCCAGGACCGACGCCATGGTAAAGTGCCGGTACCAGATCACCTGATATTTTTCCGGTACATTAATACGACCCAAGTAACCATAACCAATGATTCGCAATGACCAAATTACATTTTTTGGAATTTTATGGCAATTAAACTAGAATTCCGCCAGTCGTGAATGTACTATTGCCTGCGTGGCCCAAGCCCAACGCCGTGGTATGGAGCTAGTATCGGATCGCCAGATATTTGTCGGGGACATCAAAAACGACCTAAGGAACCATGATCAACGCTTCGAAATGACCAAATTACATTTTTTGGTATTTTATGGGAATTAAACTGGAATTCCGCCAGTCGTGCATGTATTATCGCATGTCGTGAACCAAGCCTGACGCCGTGGTACGGAGTCGGTACCAGATCGCCTAATATTTGTGTGGTACATCAAATACGACCTAAGGAACCATAGCCAATGCTTAGAAATGACCAAATTACATTTTTGGCATTTTATGGTTATTAAACTGGAATTCCGCCAGTCGTGCCTGTATTATCGCCTACCATGGCCCAAGCCCGCCGCCGGAGTACGGTGCCAGTACCGGATCGCCTAATATTTGTCCGGCACATCAAATATGACCAAAGGAACCATAAGGCATTTTATGACAATTAAACTGGAATTCCGCTAGTCGTGCCTGTATTATCGCTTGCCGTGGCCCAACGCCGTGGTACGGAGCCGGTACCGGATCGCCTGATATTTATTTGGGACATCAAATACGACCCAAGGAACCATATCCAATTATTCAAAATGACCAAATTACATTTTTTGGCATTTTATGGCAATTAAACTGGAATTCCATCAGTCGTGCCTATATTATCACCTGTCATGGCCCAAGCCCGACGTACTAGTACGGTACCCAATTAAACTGGAATTCCACCATTCGTGCCTATATTATTGCCTGCCATGGCCCAAGCCCAACACTGTGGTATGGTGCCAGTACCGAATCACCTGATGTTTGTCTGGGACATCAAATATGACCCAAGGAACCACAAACAACGCTTCAAAATGACCAAATTACATTTTTGGCATTTTATTGCAGTTAAACTAGAATTCCGCCAGTCGTGCCTGTATAATCGCCTGCCACGGAACAAGCCCAACGCTGTGGTACAGTGCCGGTACCAGATAGCCTAATATTTTTCCGGTACATTAAATACGACCCAAGAAACCATAACCAACGATTCAAATGACCAAACTACATTTTTGGAATTTTGTGGCAATTAAACTGGAATTCTGCCAGTCGTGCCTGTATTATTGCTTGCCGTGGCCCAAGCCCGACGCCGTGGTACGGAGCCGGTATCGGATTGCTTGATATTTGTCAGGGACATCAAATACGACCCAAGGAACCATAACCAACGCTTCGAAATGACCAAATTACATTTTTTGGTATTTTATGGCAATTAAACTGGAATTTCGCCAATCGTGCTTGTATTATCGCATGTCAAGGCCCAAGCCCGATGCCGTGGTATGGAGCTGGTACCGAATTGCCTGATATTTGTTCGGGACATGAAATACGACCCAGGGAACCATAACCAACGCTTAGAAATGACCAAATTACATTTTTTGGCATATTATGGTAATTAAACTGGAAGTCCGCCAGTCGTGCCTGTATTATCGCCTGCCATGGCCGAAGCCCGACGTCATGGTACGGAGCCGGTACCGGATCGCCTAATATTTGTCCGGTATATCAAATATGACCAAAGGAACCATAAGGCATTTTATGGCAATTAAACTGGAATTCCTCCAGTCGGCCTGTATTATCGCCTGCCATGGACAAAACTCGACGTCGTGGTACGGAGCCGGTAGCGGATTGCCAGATATTTGTTGGGGACATAAAATACGACCCAAGGAACCATAACCAATGCTTCAAAATGACCAGATTACATTTTTGGAATTTTATGGCAATTAAACTAGAATTCCGCCAGTCGTGCCTGTATTATCTCCTGTCGTGGCCCAAGCCCGAAGCCGTGGTACGGTACCCAATTGATGTTTTAGACGTCAATACCACACAAGAAGATAAGTTAATTATGGGATACCAATTTTTCGAGTGCTGTCTCACTAGAAGAACCTGGTTCTTCTTGGTGTTCCAACTTCTACTGTTGCGGAATAATAAAAGTAGTAAAGTAAAAACACAGAGATTTTTACGTGGAAAACACCTGGCTCAAAAGGTGAAAAAACCACACCTACTCCTTAGTAGGATTTTCTCAAACACTTCACTAAAACTCTGAGCCAAACGGACTTACAAAATAAACTCTTTTGTAATCCTAGGATTAAATCTAACCCTGCGTAGTAACTAGCCTCTAGCTAATTTCTACAAGCTTCAAGTTAACTCTAACTTGAACAAAGTGTACCTATTACAATTGCTTCTATGAAAGCTGGAAAGATACAATATTAAAACTCCTACTACAACTAGCTAGACTCAATGAAAAACATATGGAACTGGTTCTTCTAGCTGGTCTGTAGCCTTTGTATCGCACAGTAATTCTGCTTGCAAAATCTCTGGGAATTTTGCTTTCAGATCTTGATTCAATTCAGTATATGTGCGTATGTTCTTCAAGAAAGAATACTTCATCTATTTATAGAGTCAGGCGTTGAGTTTGTCATTTAGTCCTAATACAACTCTTCCTGGGTGAAAGAGTTCGTTTGCAAT
>ML411279.1:0-47827 GCA_005239525.1 Nicotiana knightiana
AATGCTCATAAAATGTAAGGTATATCACATGTTAAACTATGCAATTTAGTCTCGCATCACCTACGCCTCACGCTAGTTGAAGACTCATGAGAAGAATTACCCGGTGCATGATCTCGAGTTAGCAGCCATTGTTCAAGCCTTGAATATTTGGCGTCATTATCTATATGGGATTCATTGTGAGGTTTTTACTGATCACCATAGCCTGCAGCTTTCGTTTAAGCAGAATGATCTAAATTTGCGTAAGAGGATATGGTTGGAGCTTCTCAAGGAATATGATATCACTATTCTATACCATCCGGGGAAGGCCAATGTAGTGGCCAATGCCTTGAGTCATAGAGCAGAGAGTTTGGGGAGTCTTGCACATCTTCCAGCAGTTGAGAGACCATTAGCACTTGATGTTCAGGCCTTAGCATGCCAGTTGGTGAGGTTGGATCTATCGGAGCCCCGTCGGGTATTTGCTTGTGTAGCCTCCAGGTCTTCTCTTTATGACCGTATCAGAGAGCGCAATATGATGACCCACACTTGCTTGTTCTTCAGGATAGGGTCCGGTGAGGTGATGCCAGGGATGTAGTTATTAGCGATGATGGTGTTAATGAGGATGTAGGGTCGGATATGTGTGCCTAATATAGATGGGCTTCGGGAGTTGATTATTGAAGAGGCCCACAGCTCGCGGTATTCCATCCATCCGGGTGCCGCTAATATTGAATGCTCGACATTATGTATGAATGAGTAGGACCGAAATGAAGACATAGACTTCAACTGAAATCACTTCGCACGAGGACATGTTGCGTGCTTGTGTCATTGACTTTGGGGGTTCATGGGACAAGTTTCTGCCACTCGCGGAGTTTGCTTATAATAACAGTTATCAGTCGAGTATTTAGATGGCTCCGTACGAGGCTTTATATGGGAGGAGGTGTAGATCTCTGGTTGGTTGGTTTGATCCGGGTGAGGCTAGGATATTAGGCACAGACTTGGTTCAGGATGCGTTGGATAAGATGAAGTTGATTCAGGAACGGCTTTGCACGGCGTAGTCTAGGAAGAGAAGATATGCAGACCGGAAGGTCCGGGACGTGTCATTTATGGTTGGGGAGAAGGTGTTGCTGAAGGTATCGCCCATGAAGGGTGTTATACGGTTTGGAAAGAGGGGAAAGTTGAGTCCCCGGTACATTGGGCCTTTTGAGGTGCTTCAGAGGGTTGGAGAGGTGGCTTATAGACTTTCCTTGGCACCTAGCTTGTCGAGCGTGCATCCAGTGTTTCATGTTGACATGCTTCAGAAGTATATTGGTGACCCGTCTCATGTTTTGGACTTCAGTTCGGCTCAACTTGAGGGTGATATGTCTTATGAGGTAGAGCCAATAGCTATTTTGGGTTGTCAGGTCAAAAGGTTGAGGTCTAGGGATATAGCTTCATTAAAGATGTAGTGGAGAGGGCAGTGGAGGAGGCCGCCCGGGAGACCGAGTGGGAGATGCGAAGAAAATACCCCCACATATTTGAGACTCCAGGTATGTTTCTAGACCCATTCGAGGACGAATGTTTGTTTAAGAGGGGGAGAATGTAACAACCTGACCGGTTGTACCGAGAGTTTAGCCCTATTTTCTTTCCATTTCTGCTCCATTCTTGTTTGGTTCAGCTCTTTTTTGTTGTGTTGGGATGATTGATTCGGTTTCAGGTTGGTTGTGGTGAGAGATGAGACACTTAGTCTCTTTGATTGGTGATTTAGTTGGAAAAGTTAACCTGAAGTTGACTCATAGGTAAATGATCTCGGAATGGGGGTTTCGTGGCTTGGATATTTTCATTAGGTGATTTGGGACTTAGGAGTGTGTTCAGAATGTCATTCGAAGGTCCGGAGTAGAATTAGGCTTGAATTGGCGAAATTAGATTCTTGGCGATTTCGGTCGGTAGTGGAAAATTAGCTATCGGGTTCGGAATGGAATTCCGGAAGTTGGAACATGTCATTAGTGTCATTTTGGATGTGTGTGCAAATTTTCAGGTCGTTCAGACGTGGTTTGGGTGGTTTCGACATCGTTGGCGAATTTCGGAAGTTTAGAAATCCTTAGGCTTGAATTTGGATTCGATTTGGTGTTTTGATGTTATTTTGAGCGTTCCAAAGGTTATACTAGATTAGTATATTGATATACGACTTGTTGATACTTTTGGTTGAGGCTCCAAGGGGCTCAGGATTGATTTCGGATGATTTCGGAAGTTTGGAAGTTGGAAAGAATTGCAGTAAGGGTCTGCTGGTGCAGGCCTTCTGGTGTGGCCGCACCTGTGGACGGGGAGCCGCAGTTGCAAAGGAATAGGTGTAGAACGACTTGCGCAAATGCGAAAAAGAGAACCTATCTTGGGAGCGCAGGTGCGGAAGTTAGGTTGCACCTGCGGGCCCGCAGGTGCGTGATGAGGACCGCAGATGTTGTACCTGCGAGGTATTTTCCGTAGGTGCGGCACCATAGGTGCATAGTTTTTGTCGCAGGTGCGATGTCGCTGGGCAGAACCTTTATAAGGTTGCCTTCGCAAAATTCTCTCATTTTCTTCACCATTTATTACGCATTTTGGAGCTTTGAGCTGGGATTTCAAGGGGGAATCAAGTGCATTCAGTGACGTAAGCTACATGGACTTTGTATCTTGTGTTTATGGTAATTATCCCATTGTTTAATCATGTTTTAGTGGTGAAATTGGAAGATTAAGGACTTAAAACTTGAGAGTTTAAATTGGTGAATTAAGGGGCCATTTCGGGTCCGATTTTGATGTATTTGGTATGCATGAACTCGTGAGAGCATAAGGATTCTAGTTTTGTGATTTTTATCAAAATCCGAGACATGGGCCCGGGGGTCGGGTTTGGCCAATTTCGGGATTTCAGATTTAAATTGGATATTTTTGAGTGGGCTTTGTCCCTTTAGCATATTTTAATGATATGAATCTGTTTTGGATAGATTCGGAGCGCGTTGAGGCCGAGTCGAGAGGAAAAGGCATCGCGGAGTAGTTTTCTTCCGGTTTGAGGTAAGTAACGAACGTAAATCTTGACCTGAGGGTATGAAACCCCCGGTATTTCATATTGTTTTTGATAAATAAATCTTGACCTGAGGGTATGAAACCCCTGGTCTTTCGTATTGTTTTTGATAAATGAGGTGACGCACATGCTAGGTTACGGGCGTATGGGCGTGCACCGGTAGGGATTGTGACTTGGTCCGTCCCGTAGCGACTATTAAGTCGCGTATTCAATTTGAAATCACATGATACTCCGTGTTTTAGAGATTTATACTATATTTCGGGCTGTATGCCATGTTTGGGGCCTTATGCCAACCTGTTTGGATCCTCAGGGTGTTTTACTACTATTTCTCACACTATTTTTGATAGAAAATATTGTCCCAGTCATGATTTATACTTGCTCATTCCTGTTTATCATCCTGTCTTCAAACAAATGGAAAATGTTTTGGACTAAGTCCCTGTGATTGTGGTGTGATGCCCGAGTGGCTTTTGAGGGTGATGACAGAGCGAGGCTGAGAGCGGAATTTGTGAGGATAGTGATGGATCGGGTTGCACGCCGCAACATTATATACATATATACATATATATTGGACCGGGATTCACGCCTCAGCGTTATATATATTGGATCGGGCTGCAAGACGCAGCGATATAGCGCTTGGGCTGAAGGAGCCCCTCCGGAGTCTGTACACCCCCAGTGAGCGCAGTCGCCTATCTATGGATCGGGCTGCACGCCGCAGCAATAAATATATTTATATACGGATCAGGATGCACGCCACAACGGTTATCATATGATACCTATTGAGCGTGAGTGCTGAGTATGAGTGTTGATTGACGAGAGATGAGTCACGAGTGACTGAGAGGCTTGCCTGAGAGGCTTTATTTGTGAGTGACACTGTGCCCGAGGGGCTATTTGCTATGAAACTATTGTTTTCACTCTTCTTTGTATTTCTGCCTCTAAACGATAAATGTTGAATAAATGTTTATATGAGATTGGAAAAGGGAAAAAATTGAGTTTATGAAACTTTCGGAATGTAGATTTTCATGACCCGTTTTACTGTTTCCAATTATATTTCTTATATGATCTTTACATGATCCTATGTTGGTGTATTCACGTTACTCCCTGCACCTTGTGTGCAGATTCAGGTGCTCGGATCGAGTGAGACTCGGTTTTCCTCAGTGGAGCTGGTCGGAGATTGTGAGGTAGCTGCACGACATTCGCAGCCCCACCCTTCTCCCTCTCATTTTTATTTAGTGCTCAT
Source organism: Nicotiana knightiana (assembly GCA_005239525.1). Classification (NCBI taxonomy): domain Eukaryota; kingdom Viridiplantae; phylum Streptophyta; class Magnoliopsida; order Solanales; family Solanaceae; genus Nicotiana; species Nicotiana knightiana. The sequence goes on from ML411279.1 coordinate 4,245, forward strand.
GACTGTTGACTACAGGTTTTGGGGATTTTGGTTCAAATATTTTGTTTGATTATCCGCAGATTTTGAAATACTAAACGTGTAAGATTTTTTATACATTTCGTTGGTTTTTTAAATGGGAAGTGCTTCTTTGATGTTCAGTAAATTGGCTAGCCTAGCACTACTATAGGCGCCATCACGACCAGTGTAGATTTGGGGCCGTGACAATTATCCACCTAATTAGGAATTATCTCAAATTACTTGAAATACTACTTACTTTTAAAACACTTCATATATCTTACTATCATGGTCATATGGTACCATACAAAATAAATACATATACTATTATTTTATTAAAACATCCATGTAAAAATACATATATTTTCTCAACTTCTAATTTTCCTAATCTCATATAAAGATTACAAATTTTCAGACACTTAATTCTTAAAATGGTAAAAAGATAATCTCCTTTTTTTGTGAAAAAATTAATTTGTATCTTTACAATAAAGAAAATCTCATAAACTTTCTCATATTAGGTGTGTAATTTATCTTATCCGAAAATAGTAATAATGGTAACTATCCAAAATTATACTTATAAATTTTTTACTAAAATACTTCACTTAAAAGAAAATACCATACTAACATAATATCTAATGGTATCAAGGTTGTAAATTTACAGGGTCTTATATAATAATATCTTAAACCCTCTATAACCTCCTAATAAACATAATCCCTTCGAACTCATGTGGATTTACTACGGTACATCCTAATGCTAAGGTACGAGATGTAACAATTTGAAGGTTCTTAAAGTTATTTAGGACGTGGTCGTATGTTGGGGTTGAATATCGGATGGTCCGGGAGCGTTTCGATGCTTATTATTGAAAGTTTGTGTTTTAGAGGTTTTGAATTTTGCTAAGTTTGACTTGGAGTGTGCTTTGGTGTTATCGGACTCTAGGCGGTGTTTTGAGACCTTGTATATGTTCACTTTATTGATTGATACTTGTTCATGAAGTGTCATCGTGATCTAGAATGTCTAAGTATGATTCAGACGCGTTCAACCAAGTTTGAAGGTTTGAAAAGTTAAAAGAAGGATAAGTTTTGATATGGTATGGGGACTTGGTGTATGATTGGACGGGGTCCCGGGGGCCTCAAGTGTGTTTTGGGGTGGTTCCGGACCATGACGATGTGTTTTGTTATAGCTAGTTACTGGTTCCGGTGTTGTCCTTCGCGAACACGGCGGGAAGCACGCGTTCATGCAGAAGGATTTTATTTGGAGGTAGTTTTTTCTTCGCGTTCGCGATCGGCAAATCACGTTCACGAAGGTCTGGGTTATGGTGCTACATGTTCGCGATAGCCGGGTTGCATTTGCGAAATGAGAAGATGGGCCTGGAGATTTGGCCTTCACGTTCACGAAGGCATGGTCGCGTTCGTGAAGGACCATCTTGGTAAAACATTGCATTAGCGAGCCTTATATCGTGATCGCGAAGAAGATTTTGGAAGCAGGAGCTGAGTTGTTCTTCGCGAACGCGAGGCACATGTTGTGTTCACGAAGAAGGATGCCAGGGCAGTGTTTAAGAGTTTAATATCAGGTATTGACACATTTCATCTTATTTTCTCATTTGGAGTTGATTTTTGAGAGATTTTGAAGGGGCATTTTCCTCATCTATCACAAGGTAAGTGATTCCCACTCATTATGAGTTTTATATACATTGATTTGGTAGAAATTGTGAAATTTTGGAAGAAAGCCTAGAAATGACAATTTTTGGAATTTGACCACGAAATTGGACATGAAACTGGGAATGAATTAAATATTTGAGTTCGTATTGCTATGAGTGATAATTTATCTTCAAAAATTTTCAGTATCCGGGCACGTGGGTGCGGGAGTTGACGTGTTGAATTTTCGTGTGGAGTTGGGAATTCAGTGTTAATTGTTAACTTATGAGTCTTTGAGTATCTTTTGATTGGTTTGCACATTCTTTGGCTAGTTTTGGAGCGTTTGACATTGGTTTGAGGTGTTAGAGAGGTAAGTCTCCTGTCTAACCTTGTGATGGAGAATCTACCCCAAGGTGCTATATTTTTTATGTGCTACATGTTGTGGGATCTACAAACGTATTAGGTGATAAGTATCTGTGCGTATGCCAAATTCGTGATAACGTCCAAGTAGACTAAGACTCATGCCATGCTTTAATTATAATATTTGAGTTTTCTCGCCTGTTTAAATGCTTTAATTAACATTTTTCCTGAGACTAGACTTGCGTAAAGTATCATACTTGCTATTTTAGATATTTGGCAAGCTACTTGATTAGCAGTATATATTGTACTTCCTTTATTTGGATTTATCCCACGTTGTACAAAATTTTCCAAAAAGTTTCTTCAATTTTATAATTAACACATATATTCGTGAGTGGGGCTAGTGACTCGTCAAGTTTCACTATTTCTATGGGACCGGCCTGAATGCCTCAGCAACACTATTATGGATTGGGTCATACGATCTCGGCAGTATTATGAGATGTATCTACGGTTCGGGTCGCGCGATCCTCGATAGTGTACACGATTAGTATGGGATCAGACCGTACGCAACAAGAGGAAGTCATGCCATTACTCTTATTGGACCGGGCCGTTCACCTCGATAGAATTGTGAGAAATATTTGATAAGGAGTCAGCATACGTATGAGTCTTCCTAACTTGAGATGCGGCCGTTTATTTGGTGTAGACCATTATGTATTCCACTTGAGGAAGTCTCCGGTACTTGAGGACTTCGTGTTTACTCTTCAATTGAGGATCATATTATGTACCCATATCTTGTTTCATTGTTTTACTTGTCATGCTGCATACCTGTCTACTTTTATTGTACTTAATTTATTAGACCACTAATAAGTGTCGATGTCAGCCCCTCATCACTAATTCTTCAGGGTTAGGCTAGATACTTACTAGTTATGCGTGGATTTACGTACACATGCTACACTTCTATTCTAATTGTGCATGTACTCAGAAAGGCTCATATGATGGTCATCTTGGCGCATATGCGCAGCTTCTGAGGGAATTTTATGGTGAGTTGCATTCCATGTTACGATCCGCAATATATAAAGTCTTCATCATATTCATTTATTTTATCCTGCCTATTTTATATTCCTGACAGATGTTGTATTAGTATTGTACTCCCTAGTAGACGCCCATGCACTTGTGACACGGGGATTTGGGGATTTATATTTTGCTCTTGCTTGTATTTCACTATAATTTCTTGGTATACATCTTGGCCCTATTCGAACTCTAAAAAATAATAACATATATATATATATATTCTATAAAAATGAATGATTTTCACTTTTTCTTTCTTTAATTATTTTGAAATGCATCTTGGATTTACTATTGATGTATTGATTTACTTGTTGGCTTACCTAAAGATAGGATTGGGTACCATCATGGCCTACAGTTGATTTTGGGTCGTGATAGATTGGTATCAGAGAACTAGGTTCACTTAGGTCTCATGAGTCATGAGCAAGTCAAGTAGAGTCTTTCGGATCAGTATAGCGACGTCTGTACTTATCTTCGAGAGGCTACACGGGTGTTAGGAGAATTTTCATTTCTTTATTCCTTGTCGTACGAAATGATTTCAGTTGAAGTCTATGTATTCATTTCGGTCCTACTCATTCATACGTAATGTCGACCATTCAATATAAGTTGTCCACAGACGAGTTGTGTTGATGCTACAATGTGATTCAAGATACTTTCCCTGTGTTATAAGGGCGGACTACTATCATCTCCTTGTGGAGGGGTGTTTATTCATTTCCGCCAATGTTGGTATTGCTCATGGGTTCAGGGCTATGTACAGTATATTGTGATGTTTCTGTCATTGTTAGTCGTATAGTATTGGTGTGAATTATAGGGTGTTTACGTATGTATTAGGGCAGTGAGTGCTTCAGGAGGGGAATTATTCAATTTGTGATTTGAAGATTCAACATTTAATTCCAGTGTAGGAGATGCAATTTGGGCCAGGGATGGTCAGGCTTTAGAAAAAGGAGCAGCGAGGTTTGAAATCTCCGAACTTTGTGTAATTATTGTTTTTGTTGTGGTGTTTTCATCCCTGTTTGGACACATAAAGGCTTGTCGGTATGATGGTGTTCATTTGTTTGATTTTGGGGCACGGTGTTGCGAAACGGTACCTAAAAAGCGGTCATCAGAGAAGGTGGTGTATTGTGACTTCAGATTTGGATTAGTGTTTCAGTGTTGATGGCTCGAGAAAGATGATACTTGAGGAGGCTAAGATTTAATGGCAATCTATTTGTTCGGGTGCTATAGAGATGGATTTTGATTTGGGGGCGGTATGATTTGTAGAAGATGATGAGAAATGGTGTGGTGGGATATGTCTCGTGGTGTTTGAATTGTTAGCAGGTCAAGTACGAGTAGCATAGATCGAGTAGTTTTCTTTGGAAGATGGTTTAACCGGAGTTGGAGTGGTATCGTATTGTATGAATTTTGTGGTAGGATAGCCATATGCTTTGAGGAAGCTTGGAGCGATTTGGGTCACGATGAACAAATGACTAAGTCAATGTATTTTCATTTTGGGTGTTGGTTTCTGTACTTAGGATGTTTTAATGTGACGAAAATAGTTTTCTTGGAATGTAGAGGAATGGGGACGCTTGATTGTCGTTTTGGGATGCAATCTAGCTTCGAGTTTTAAATGTAGTGTTGGACTTCCAATTTATGCTAATGGAATGAATGGACTCTTACAACTAGTGGACGAGTGGGGACTCTGCAGGACTAACTGATTTCGTAGTGGTTGTAACCATGGCAATATTGTTGGAAGATGTTGATGTGAGGTTACGCGGGTGGGATATCTCCTGTGAGAAAGTTAGGGGTTGCATGATATTTGACTAAGTTCCTATAAGGATCTCCCTTTTATCGATCGGGAATCACGTACTACGATGTGGGCTCGTATCGCTTGAAGAAGACACCGACAATCAGGAGGTTGAGTGTTTCTGGGGCTGATAATTTGGGATGTGTTATGACTAGTATTATAAGAGCTTGTGAGAATTTTGATGAGTAATGATGTGAGATCATGGTAGCTAAGAGGAGAAGTCATTGAGGGTCCTTGGTTTCCGGGATTGTGGGTTAAAACCAAGTAGGGGAGCCTATAATCAATAATTGCGTTACGTGGTTATGTATCTTTGTAGCTTCTGGTTATCTGTACGTTGGTTGATTAGTTATGATTGAGTAAGAGAACATCAATGGTGAATTCAAGCAAGGAATTAGATGGATGTGTGCTACGTTTCACCTTATTGATATGAGAAGGTCATGGAACTACTCAGATTTTATACTTCTTGTGGATGTGATGTGCAAGGGAAAGGATTCATTCGGTTACTTCTTAAGTATTTGTGTGCTAACAGAGCACTAGTTTTTTTGTTATATAATTGGAACTGGTTTAGTGTGGGGCCTAAGAATTTTCGGGTTCATTGTGTGACCAAGGAATTTAGTTTTGCAGCAGAGTATGAAAGAGACTTAGAGTATTTCTATGAATATCATTGGGTCTGCGATGCGGTGTTAGAAAAAAAGGAAGAAACATCTTTGTTTTCGAAGAAGATATTTTTAGAATAGGTGTATTCGTTGAAGATACTATTGAGTGCATGAGGAGAGTATAAGATGGCTTAGAGATATTGAGATGACATGGTATTGTGAGTTAGAGTCACTCGGGATGAGTGTTGGTTGAAATCCATTGCGTAGTGGGAAGGGAGGTGTTATTTTGAAGGCAAGTCAAGAGAATATCTAAGGAAGCGGGGTTAGTTTAATGGTGGTTTGGATCAACATGGTAAGGAAAGTTATCGATTCCTTCGGTATGATAAAGCCATACATGAGTTTCGTGGCTATGCTTGTGGATGGAAAATCTCCGTATTATGGTGGATTCAGAGGTATTCAATTAAGATGGTTTTTGTTATGTGCAAATGGGCCCGAAAAGAGTTATGACAGTTTAGGCCACGACTTGAGGTTTGTGTCTTCTGTGGTTATGGGAATCTAGTTGCGTGTTGCAATTTTCCTTTTGGAATGAGTTAAGTGAATGGTTCAAGCTGATGGAGTGTTTATTTCACTGGTGGTTCAGTATTTATGATGGGATTTTTGCACTCTAACATAATGGGATGATAGGTGCAATGAGCAGTGTGGAATTAGAAATGAAGGATCAAGGGTGCGATTGAGTTTTGATAGGGATGTCACGATCTTGGAGGAGCACGTGAAGATTTCAGATGTTTAGAGTTTGCTGGCACTATTTTTGTGTCGCCTAAGAATAGTGTTATGTGGAAGAGGCAGTGTGTGTTGATTTGCATTAAAGAAATAGTATGGTTGGGAGCCATAGATGTTCAGATTTTGCTACCTGGTGTAGAAGGTTGTGAAAGTATATCCCACAGGATGATTGTATATTTGTGACGTGTCAGTCATTTAAGTGGTAGAGATTGAAATCAGGTATGAATATTCTAGTACCGTCACTAGAGTTTATGTCCGTGAGGCGCTCTATTCCTTTGGTTGTGGATTGTGGGAGTGTGTTCGAGATTTGATGATTGATCGTATGTGTCATGGATAGAGTCATTGTGAATCTTTAAAAGATTATTGACCTATTTTGGGATGGACGGAATCGGCTTTGAGGCCCATTGGTAGGCCTAAAGTGAATGTACATTCTACACTAGATCAGATATGCTTATTCACCATATCATTTCTTACGGATGAGTCTTCGGGCGTGGTAAATGTTATTCATGTCGCTATCTATTTCATGCGTTAGTCTTTTATGCCATGTGGGTTGTGAGGCGGCTTAATTATTGACAAGTGTTTTGTGATCCTATGTAACTTGTGGTATTATATGAGCGACATGGCTCTCGAGATGCTGGTAGTTTATGTCACCTTAGTCATGCTTGGCTTTGTAGAGCGTGGCACTCTCCGTCTTCCCAGGGTTATGTTTATGCACTTGGCGTGTTTGTGGTTGATATACGTCTGTTTAGTCTGTATGAGAATTTTGGCTCAGTGGGTGTTCCCTTACTGATTGTTATGTATGGATCGGGTGGCATGCCGCCACATGTATTATGCTTGGATCGGGTTGCGCACCGCAATGGTATCATGTGTGGATCGAGTTTCACGCCGCAGTAGTGAGATGTTGTGTATGATTTTTTATACTATTTAATGTGTTTTGCTTCTCCTTTGTGGGATAGGTTCATAGCATTGTCTAGTTTTTTATTCGTTATACGGACTGGATAGTTTTGTATTCGGGGATCCCATTTTTTATTTGTCATATTCGAGTTGTGTCTTGTTGGTGCATTGATGGAACCATATGAGATTTTAGATGGTTTTGATATATCTTATTGCCGAGCAGCTTGTATTGGGTGAGACGAAGTTGTTGGACTTGTAATCAACGCAATCGTATTTGTATAATGTATGGTTGAAGGGTGAATGTTGCTAATCAGTTAAGAATGTGGTTGTGGTTCTCGTCGAGCGGAAGAGGTCCATTATTTGTTAGTTTGACGGGTGGTTATGAGATTGTGTATGTCTCTTTCATGGTTGCAGTATTGCGAGGTTTGGAACAAGATTTTTATGTGTCATGACGTATATTACAGGTATCGGGTTTTGAAATTGTAGTTATTGTGGTTTGAAGATATTACTATGAGCAAATGAATTATGCAGTGCGTCATGTGGTTACGACTTGGGTGTATATGTATGTTTGGTACTGTCGCGCCCCCTTTTTTCCTCGCGGAATTGGGTTTCGACATTAATTTGGGACAACTCTCTTCCTTTTGGGAGAGGGGTATTGAAAGTGAAGAGTCGCCACCTTACGGATTTATGGTGCATTAGGGCACCTAATGCAAGTAATTAATGAAACCACTCTACGTTACCATAGATTGGGTAAGGACTTGAAATTACCTTGAGGGGAAGGTGTTAGGCACCCCTCGAGGTCCACAATGGTGGGTCCCTGCCAAACTTACTTAGTAAATTAGTCATTTAACAGATAGTCAGTCTAAGCACACATATGTAAGTAAGATAAAAGGAGTTCAAAATGTAAGCAGTTTGAGCACACATATGTAAATAAGATAGTGGAATCCTAAGTTATTAGCCTATACGATCACATCCGTACAATGCCCGGTAATCCTTCCTGAACTAGAGGGGTTACATGTGACATTAGTGCACAGGTCATCATATCCTTTTTACAACCCGATTACCCTCCCCTTAGCGGTTTTATAAGCAGTTCTAATTAAACGAACTCTAAGGGTGCATTAACCGTCCCTTCCTTGTGGTCCCGGGGGTGTTTAGGACCTCTATTTTTAGGCAGTTCTAGCCTCTCCTGAAGTGTTTAAAAAAAATCGAAGCGACAACAAAGAACAAACAGGACTGTCATGTAAGACAACAACTAAGGGCCTATGTTTACCTCCATGAATAAACAAGAAATTAGCACGTCTCGAACATCAAGACTTCAGATGTTTCAAAAAAGGTCCTAGAACATGATATCTAAGTGAGCATGACAAACCGAGAATGTGCAGCATTATGTTAAGGCGAAGCGGTAAAGAACTAATCAGTTTGCCTGCTGATTTTAGAACCTTTTGAATCTGCGCAGTCACAAATAAACAAAACATAGTTTTACAAATTTTTGTAAGGCCTTAATTACCTATAAGCTTGCCTAGACGTGGTTCAGGGATACCCTATAAAATGTTGTCTAAAATGCAAACAGAAGTCTGGAAATTGACTAAAGGGAAACAAACAAATTGAGTTTTAATACATCCTATAAACATGCTTGTCTAGGTGCTGAAATTGCTTTTAAACATTCTTATAGATAGGACGGTTATTGACTTAGACAATGTAGACATGATGTGAAGCAAATACAAACATAGTCCTAAAGCAGGATTTCTAAGGCACCGCAGGATGAACATTTTTATTAAGCAAAATTGCAATAGTAACTTAATCACAGGATTTCTAGGTGATCATGATTATGCAAAAGCAGAATTCCTTAACAAATAAAGTAATGAGCCTATAACATAGTCTAGTATGCCAAGTGATCTAAAAGCATGGTAAACATGATATAAACCTAAAGCATGATCGCTAATGCGAATAACATCATAGACCTAATGAATGATTTCTACCTTGTCTCCCTACAAAAATCCATATACGAATCCCTCCCTTTTACTAATTTCCCCAATATCTGCTTACAAAGGTGATTATTACAGACTAGAATTGAATGAATTACATAAATAAATATAAGCTATACTATAGGGAGCCTGCAGATAGGCCCAAAGTAAACCTAGAGACACCAGGCCTTCAAAACAGTCTCAGATACCAAGAGTCTTATAGCCAATAGGGTGTCCTGGTGTGTAAAAGTTCCCTATGGACCTCAGGGATCCCAGGCAATGCTCACACCAAGACCTTTTTTTTAATAGAGAACTGGTTATGTGCATTGTGGAAGGCCAACCCCAGTGTGCCAGAGTTCGGAGGAATCTCATGGATTCCTAGGTAGTACACACACTAGAAGGGCAGAACTAAAGAATCTAAGAGTAGAATCGAGAGTGCTTGACATAGTTTTGAAAGAACTTGGTAAAGATAGTGTAGAGATAACACTTTTGGGAGTGAAAAGGTTTTTAGGAAGAGAAATTTTTTTAGGAAAATGCCAGGAGTGAAAAATAGTTTTGAAATCAATTCTGAGAAGAACAAAGATTCAACATAGAACCACACAAACTCAGAGTGCTCAGACTCACAACCATTCAACAATCAGCTTTACAAACAGGGGTCAAGGGGTTGGGAACATAGAGAGCTTCACATCAGAAACACATGAACAGGGTCTAAGGGGAGCATATGGAACAAAAACTGTACAGAACAACTAGGAGTCTACTGATTCAGAGACTTAACAAGTCAGTCATGGTAATAGGCAATTAAAACATAGAGAGAGCGTGTGAATAGTCATGTTGAAGACAGGGGTGCATTAGTCATACCAATTAGGATCAATCAAATACATTAGGAGTCTAAGACACTAACATGAGCATAGTAGTTGAGGGGAGTAAACAGGAACTGAACAAACATGCAAACAAGACAAATGAGATATAGGCATGCTCGATTAAACACTTGAACTGGAGTGGGTAAAACTTAAACATACTGGGTAAAGCAGTAAACATGATGACAATTAAATACATAGCCAATTAAACTCGTGCAGGAATAGACATGTATTTACATAAAGGAACACATAAAGTTGAGTTTCAGAATTGAACTAGAGACATACCAATTAAGGAAGAAAAGTGCAGAATGTAAAGCAAGTAAAGTTCCACTGTCTAGCTTTGGCTTTCAGCTAGCAGAGAAATAAGAGAGAATTTGAGGGTGTGTGTGTATTCTGAACTAATTGTTCGTATGTTGATAGGAAAAACAAGAGTGTATATATAAAAATTTAAGAGTAGAACAACATAAGGTAAAGGAATCAGCATTCAACCAATTAAGGAAATCATAGAGTCACAGAATCCAATCACATAAGGGTTCGGAATAGACCTCCCTTAATTAGGGGTAATTGATCAAACGGTAATAACATGGGAGTTTAATTAAGGCAAGAATCCCAATCATACCAAATAAAGGATCAGTACAATCACAAAATTATACGGGCAATCAGTTAAGGCATAGACGGCCAATTAAATTCATAAACAAGGAAACAAACAAGATTTATGCATACGAATCTCTAACGGAGTAAAGCAATCAGCAAAACATTCAAAATAACACTGATTTCCGAAAAGAATTACTCAACTTCCATAAATAGAAATTAGACTAAGTAAAAACTCACAGAAACATAGAACTTAGCCGGAAAGAGCAGGTTCGAAACCTAACAGAGGTTAATTAGGGAAAAACCACAAAAATACTGGATTTAACAAGGAACGATATTTAAGTCCAAAAACAAATTGAGCAAAATAATACGACTAGTAACACAGAAAGTACCTAAAATCGAAGCAAAGGTTGGAAAAATCAGTGTATCATACATAATCAACTAAGGTTTAAGTATTTTAGCACAAATCAGTCACGAAGACGAAAGAACAATTAATCAAACACTTAGGAGTCATAAAAAATCTTTAAAAAACTACTTGGGATGAACCTTAGTTTTAGAAAGAACAACTAAAATTGAAATAATCAGTTAAAACAAGGGGTTTTTGAAGGAATACACTTAATAACATTCAAATCATCTCAGATCTATAAAGATCTGAGAAGAATCGACAATATCGAGCTAGGGTTTTCAGAAAAATAGTAGAGATGAGAGAATAGTTCAAGAACCCATAGATTCGTAACAAAACAAGGAGAGATTATTACTTACAAACGAAAAATGGCATGAGACAGGCCAGTAAGAAATGTTTCAAACCAGAACCAGTTGGAGTTCCTTGAGATCCTCTCAAGGATTCATGGAAAACCATAGAAGGGGTTCACGCCAGTGACGGTGTTTAGGGCTAGGGCTAGGTTGAGAGAGAGTTTGGGAGAGGAGGGAAGATGATGACGACGGGGGAGGGAATGAATGAGAAGGGTTAGGGGGTTAGGTTAGGATTAAATATAGTAGGTTTAGTTGTGGATCGTTGATCAAAATGATCAACAGCCACGATTAAATGGGACTATTGAGTCGGGGTTTGCAGATTGGTCCTAAAGAGATTTGGGCTAGTTTTAAAAGGGGTTTTGGGCTGGTTTTAAAAGAGGTCAGGTCTGAAATAAAAGGGGTTATTTATTAAATACCCAAATAATTGATAAAAATAATTTATAAAATAATTAAGAAATTATAAAAAATATTTTTCATGCATAGAAATGTTTTAAAAATAATTATACAATATTTTAAAAACACAATGAGCCATTTTCTGGTAAAATAATTCAATAATGTACGCATGGGCTATAATTGTAAAGTTATTGCAATTGTAACCCAAAAATGTAAATGTGGCTATTTGTGCAAATATTTCGAGCTTAGTATGACCATAAATAGCAAAATTAAATCATGAAATGTTATAAAGTCATTTGTGATGCAATCTTTAAATTATTTATATAAATAAAATATTAGGATAAATTGATTTAAAAATGTAGAAATTATGGAAAAATATCAATTGATGCTAATGCATAGTTTTGAAGATATATATGCATTTAAAAATATTATAGGGAAAATTTAGGTATCAACAACTGCCCCTCTTTACCCGGGAAGGATGGAAGAGTTGTCGGGTAAAGACATGATGACCAATTTTGACTGAGCGAGATGGTTTGAGAGATTTAGGCCGCACTCTGGTCTCTGAGCTGCCTACATATCCCTGGTTTTACAAGAATCAGGTCATGTGTAGTTCTGGATTCATCAGCGAAATATATAGATGAAGTTATCACAAGAACAGACACGAGGTTTTGGAATAGGTGAAGAATGGTTGTGGTGAGAGGTCAAATTTGAGATAGTTCGAAGGAATCAGAGCGGGATTGCTCCTGTCGGGATAACGGTTGCTCATCGGGATACTTGCAAGCAAATAGATGTTACGAGCATATATTTGTGAGGAAATTAAAACATGATGCAGATTCCCTTCGGACCATGAGAATTGTCTTCGGACGGTTGGGGATGACGTCCTTAGACCATGATGTCCTGGGAAATGAATTGTTCAGTGAGGGATTCGCAGGCCATGAAATTATGTTCTCGGTCCATGAATATGGTGCCTCCGAACCATGACGCCTTTGAATAATGATATGAAAATTTGAGAGATCCTCAGGCCATGGCATGGTGTCTTCCGGCTATGAGGATGGTGCCTTTAGACAAGGACACCTTTGGATAAGATGGCGATATTTAAGCCCATGAGATGCAATAATATGATGTCAAAAGAAACAAGACAAGGCTTAGTCTTGTGAAGTCGAAGGCAGAGCTTAGCCCGAAAGAAGAGCAAAATAGATAGTGCTGGAGAGACAATGCTTAGTCTCGGCAAAAAATGTAAATAGGAGGGAGCTTAGCCTCATGCGGATGGAGACAGAGCTTAGTCTCATGCAAAATTGGGGACATGGCTTAGTCCCATGTAGATAGAAGGCAGTGCTTAGCCTTATGCAAATGGAGGCAGGGCTTAGCCTCATGCAAATGGAGATAGAGCTTAGTCTCAGCAAAAATGCAAATAGGAGGCAGAGCATAGCCTCATGTGGATGGAGACATAGCTTAGTCTCATGAAAGATTCGAGACAGGGCATAGTCTCATGCAGATGGAAGGCAGTGCCTATCCTTATGCATATAAGGAGGCAGGGCTTAGCCTTATGAAAATGGAGACAGGGCTTAGTCTCATGCAAAAATAGAATAAATAGCAGATGATAGCAGAGTTTTATTAGCTGGTAGTAGATTTCAGTATCCCAGTTGTTATGAAGATTATGACTTTGGGGCATGTATATTCTTCGTTCCTACAATCAAAGAAAAATTGTGAGTTTTGTAAAAGGGAAGGTCGGTTCGTGCCTCCGTTGGCTCGCTTGCTTGGTCTGAAGATCCTGTTCAAATAATTGAGGGTCGCGTTTGCTAAACAGAGTTATTTTACAAGCAGGCATGCATAGTTTTTAAAGACACCGCAAAAATATATTTTTTGAGAAGTTGGTTAGATGAACCAATGACTGTGACACGATGCGAGACATTGTGACTTCTCTTGCCGAAGAATTATGAGGGCTCTCCTCAAAATTTTTCCCCAGTTAGATGTATAAGAATCTCTGACTGCTGTATATGTTGCGATCGCTGAATTTGCTTCGGAATTTTGAGGGTCCTCCTCAAAATTCTGCCCCAGTTTCTAATTGTAGGGGGACATAATATTTTTATTGAATTGTGATCGAACCCACATGGCTGCCTACCTATCCCCTCTTAAACGGGAATCAGGTCGAGCGTAGTTCAATTTACATCATTGCGGAAACATAAACAATTACACATAGTATTGCTTGACTGCATCTGAATTGATTGGTTTTGGCCAGAATTCTCCGTCCATTCAAATCTGATGATAACCGGCGAAGCGATCTACAAAGGACTGGAGTTCATGCTTTGTGCAATTGTCTATTAGAATGTGTATGTTTGGTAGTGGGAAATCATCCTTGGCACTTGCTCTGTTTAGATCCCGATAATCAACACAGACTCTGACTTTTCCATCTTTCTTTGGAACTAGCATGATTTTGGCTAACCAAGTTGGGTATTCAACTACCCTGAGGACCTTGGCCTTGATTTTCTTGGTGACCTCCTCATTGATTTTCATAGTCATATCATGCTTGAATTTCCTGAGTTTCTACTTTACTGGTGGACACATTGGGTTTGTGGGCAACTTGTGAGCCACAATAGATATACTTAACCCGGTCATATCATCGTATGACCATGCAAATATATCCTCATACTCTTTTAGGAACTGTGTGTACTCTTCTTTTTCTGATGGTGATAAGTGAATGATGATGGGGGTCTCCTTGACAATTTCAGAATCTCCTAAGTTCATTTACTCGATTTCGTCCAGGTTGGACTTGGGATTGTTCTCAAAATCCTCTACTTTCCTGACGATTTCCTCGGGTATGACGTCCTCTTCTTCTGAATCACTATCCTTTTGTTACGTTGCCTCATTACATGTCACAGTTGTCGGTTCATCAAGACAGGAAATAGTAATGCTGTATAGATAAAGATATGAGAGAAAATGGTAATAATAAATATCGATCCATTGAACATAAAAGCGATTTTCAATAATTTAAACAACGTTTTTGGAATTCTGGAGGTTTTATTTAAAACAAATGCAAAAAGGGAAATCATTTTCTTAGAAAACATTAAAATAAACACTGTTGTTCAGCCTTGTTACCCCAGGACTCGTCGGGCCCTAGATAGTCTGACAGTCCAATTCTTGAGGAATGATCCTTTCTCCACAGCTCGGATGGTAGGTCCTTCCTCCTCCTCCTCCTCCTCCTCCTCGACAATTACACAACAGTCCATGTCATCATCCTCTAGGAACAAGTTCCTCAAGGCGGCCAATGCTTCTTCCTTCTCTGATCCCCATATGATGTCGGTCTGCTGGAAAGTCAGATTCCGGTGTGGTACACGCTGCTCAAGTGGATAATACGGACCACGCCACGATGGTGACCATCCATTGTATTCTTGACATGTGTACTGATACCCTAGCCCAAAGGTTGTACCATGACATTTCAATTGTATTGGCTTGGAGATACCCTGAGGGTTTTTGCTAAGAGCCTTGTCGGTTTCTTATCCTCTCCATGTTAGTATACTTTCTATCTTGCTGCTCCACCACTTATCTTTCTCAATTGCATTGACCCGCTCGAATCTGATGATAAGTTTCTCCCCCAAGACTTCTTTTATTATTAACCACTGGGATACTCTGGTGGTTGTAAATGGGGTTGCTCCCATCTCCATGGATAATCACCTCTTGATGGTTCCATTCGAACTTCACTTCCTGATGCAAAGTTGATGCCACAGACCCAACGGTGTGTATCCATGGTCTTTTTGTGCTCTACCATGTTGTTTAGCGTTCGCGGAGGCGTAGTCGCTTTCACAAAGTGCCGGCTTGGTAAAGCATTGTTGGAAGCAGGAGTTGATTTGTGCTTCGCAAATGCGAGAAACATGTCACGTTCGCAAAGAAGGATGCCTGGGCAGTGTATAAGAGCTTCAAATCGGGTCTTGGTTCATTTTATCCCATTTTCTCATTTGAAGTCAATTTTTGGGCGATTTTGAAGGGGCATTTTCATCATCTATCACAAGGTAAGTGATTCCCACTCATTGTGAGTTATATACATTGATTATATATGGATTTAGACATGAAAATTAGTAGAAATTATGGAATTTTTGAAGAAAACCTAGAAATGGTATTTTTGGATTTTGACCACGAAATTGGACATGGAATTGCAAAAAAATATATATATGTGAGTTCATGGTGTTATGGGTAATAATTTATCTTCAACATTTTCGGAATCTGGGGTGTGGGCCCGAGGGTTGACTTGTTGACTTTTTATGTGGAGTTGAGAATTGTTGTTAATTGTTAAATTACAAGTCTTTTAGTATATTTTGATTGGGTTGTAAGTTCTTTGGCTAGCTTCAGAACATTTGGCATTGGTTTGAGGTGTTAGAGAGATGTTGGAGCCGATTATCAAATTTCGGAGTGAGGTAAGTCTACTATCTAATATTATGAGGGGGAATTTACCCCGTAGGTATTATATTTCTTATCTACTACATGTTGTGGGAGCTACGCACGGATGAGGTGACGAGTCTCCGTGTGTATGCTAAAATTCCTGATTATATCTGAGTAGACTTAGACTCACGCCATGCTTTAATAGTAATATTTGCGTTATTCTTGCGTGTTTACATGCTTTAATTTACATTTTTTCTGAGACTAGACTTGCCTAAAGTATCACACTTGCTATTTTAGATATTTGACGAGCTACACGATTAGAAATAGAAGTACACATACTTGCTTTATTTGAATTTCTCCCGCGTTGTATGAAATTATCCGAAAAGTTTCTTAAATTTGTAACTCACATCTATATTCGTGAGTGGGGCCAGTGCCCGTCAAGTTTCACTATTCCCATGGAATCTGGTTGAATGCATCAACATTACTATTATGGATCGGGCCGTACATTCTCGGAAGTAATATAAGATGCATCTATGGTTCGAGTTGGTCGACCCTCGGCAGTGTATGTGAATACCATGGGATCGGGCCGTACGCTAGGTTAGGAAATCATGCCACTACTCTTATGGGATTGGACCGTTCGCCTCGGCTGAATCATGCAAAATATTTGATAAGAAGTCAGCGTACTTATGAGTCTTCCTCACTTGATATGTGACCGTTCATTTGGTGTTGACCATTTTGTATTCCATTTGAGGAAGTATTCGGTATATGAGGACTTCTTGTTTACTCTTTGGTTGAGGATCGTATATTGTACCTATATCTTTTTAGACTATTTTACTTGCCATGCTTTATACTTGTCTGCTTCTTCGGAATTAGGTTAGATACTTATTGGGAACACATTGATTTACGTACTTATACTATTCTTTTGCACTAATTGTGCAGGTACTGAGACCGTTTCATTTGGTGGTCATCTTGGCACATAGGCGTAGCTGTTGAGGAGATTTATGGTGAGATGCATTCCATGTTACGATCCGCAGCACACAGAGTCTCCATCATATTTACTTATTTTATCTTGTCTATTTTATATTCAAACAAATGTTGTATTGCTATTGTACTCCCTAGTATACATCATGCACTTGTGATGCCAGATTTTGGGGATTTAAATTTTGTTTTTGGTTGTATTCCGCTATAATTTCTTTGTGTATATCTTGGCCTCATTTAAACGTTTAAAACTAATAACATATATATTTTCGATAAGAACGAATGATTATCTCTCTTTATTTATTTAATTAGTTTGAATTACATTTTGGACGTATTGATTTAATTATTGGCTTGCCTAACGGTAGTGTTGGACGCCATCACAGCCTACGGTGGATTCTGAATCATGACACTTCGGCACCCAAATTACAAGCCGAATCCCCATTGTTCTTAATCAAATCTTGTTGAACCTTTATCTCTAAAAGTACTTAACTTGATAAAAGAGTAAGGGAAGAGATTTGATAGCTTTTGATTGGAACCAGAGAAATGCCAAAGGGTGTACATATGTATTGCGAAGGTTACTAGCTAGAAATACCAACTTAAGGAGGGTGTTGAAAATAATTTTTCTTAAATAAAATGAAAAACCCCTCCAATTCGCTTTAATATATCTAGTGACTATGGAGAAGTGCTTAAAGTCAATAGACCGTGTTATGTATGATTTCGTAACAATGTTTTGAGTGATCATGAAAAGCATGTGCTTAAAAGCTAAAGTATGATGTATTAAAAGTGATTAGGAGGGTTAGTCATTGTTATCCATATTTATTCTACTCGTCACTTTGCCTACATTACAACACATAAAGACCTAATTGATCTTAGACTTTACGAGCTTAAATCAGTAGAGACATACAGTACGGACAAGACTATGGTAAGAGCTTCGGGTGTTTCTTTATGAGAGTGAGTGAATTATTTCAATATGTGAGTCCTTTTTTTTTAGTGGCAAGAAATGAAATTGTGCTTGAAAGCAATATTCTCAATTGGAAGAGAAGTTGACACATTTTTCTGGAAAAAAAAATGTAATGTATGTCCTACTGCCTCATCTTCCTACTTAAATATTATTGACAAATAATAGTAATAATTGTTTCACATAATATTAGTAATTATATCTCCTTTTGGATTTTCTAAATAATGTTGGACAAAGAAGGCTGACACATCCAATCAATTTCTTAATGATATTACTAATCTTGAACATTGAAATTTCTCAAACAAAATAGGATTAAAGAACTGAAAATATAACTTTTATGAACTTATAACATTTTATAGCAAAAATTCATCGCTAATGATATTTTATAGTCGTCTTGATAAGTCTCGCAAAAGCACCAAAACCCAATAGCGAACAACTCATTCTTTTCATTCTTCACTTTACTCTTTGTAGATCCAATACTGATCTTTTTCTTTCTCGAGTTAGTATATTCACGCGACATATTGCAACCAGAGGCGGATTCAGGATTTGAGCACGACGGAGGCATTACTATATGCTAATCACTAACGATAAAATTCAATGTGCAACTCTTTGAATACTTAGGGATTATGATAACTTATTATCCAAGTATTATTAAAAATGTTCTACAGAAAAAAATTCTAAAGTTGTAGAGAAACAGAGATTTCTTTGCAAAATGAGTACTATGGGAAGAGAAGGAATAAAATCAATTAAGTTGACTATTGTGTATTAGTACTAAACTATAAAAAAATTCCAAAAAAAAGATATAAGTAAAAAATAAAGCAATTTGCTATTAAATATAAAATACATTGTATTCAAAAAACAAAAATATTAATGAAGTTGAGTATTATATATTAGTACTAAATTATAATTGAATTAAAAAAAAGAGATAAAAGTAAAAGATAAAATAATTTTCTATTAAATATAAATTACATTGTACTCAAAGAATAAAAATAGAAAGGAGAAAAAAAGCTGAACGTGGATTTTGAACCTACGTTACCAGCAAAAAGTGCCCAAATCAACAAGTTCTCTCATCTGCCTTTTTGTTTCTGGGGGCACATTTAAAATATTTAAGAGGTCCCATATAAATGTACATATATATATATAGAGAGAGAGACTTTTTTCCCAGACTAACAAGGTCACGTGACCCCTCAACCCACCAAGTAGGTCCTCCTCTGATTGCAACTGCATTTAAAACATCATTATGTATGGCAGAGAGGAAGAGGTCAATTGTAAATGGCTTGGGAGTTTCTGTTTTTATTTTATACTGATGCCAAAACATGTTATATCATATTACTCAAAATAATGGTATCAGAAATCACATTAAACCCTCAATTGAGGATCTGAATATATAGATAATAAAAATAACAAAACAAAATAATTGGAAAAAAGAACATAACCTTTCAGCAAAATAGTTGTAGCCACCTCCTACTCTACTTTGATTCCTTCTTTGCTTACCAAACATCTGATCCATTATAGAGTAACTCCTTTCAACGATGAAAAATTTAATTAGGTGCGCTTGAGATTCAATTATACTACAAAAAATACAGTTATATTCAATTTATGGACTATGGAGATACACAAAGGTGCATAGGAAACGAAGTCATATAAGACAAATCACTGATGGAGACCAACACAAGAGGAGTGCCTTTAGCTTCTTTTTTCTCCCGTTGACGATTGGAGTTTTTAGTGGATAATGTTAATATCCAATTTTTCTCTCATATTTCTAAAAAATACATATTGTAACGATCCAGTCCGTCGTTACGTAGAACCTACATTATAATTGATGTTATTGACTTGTCATAGGTTTGTTATTCTGTTATTGATGTGTTAGAGTCGATAGGCTTAAAATCGAATGGTTGTAGTGAGAGTTCAGTCATGTAGCCTTTAAAGATAGCCTTATAATGGGAATAGTCAACTTAGAGTTGACTTATTGGGAAACGACCTCGGAATGCGGATTTTATAGCTCGGATAGCTTCGTTAGGTGATTTCGGACTTAGGAGTGTGTTCGGAATATTTTTGTGATGTCCGATGTAGAATTAGGCTTGAATTGGCGAAAGTTAATTTTTGGCGATTTCCGGTTGGCAGTGGAAAATAGGCTATCGGGGTCGGAATGGAATTCCGACAGTTGGAACAGGTTCGTAATGTCAATCGGAGTTGTTTTGGGTAGTTTCGGCATCGTTTGTGGAATTTAGAAAATTCAAAGTTCATAGGCTTGAATTCGATGTGTTTTGGGGTTTTGATATTGTGTTTGATGTTTCTAAGGCTCGACTAAGTTTTAATGATCATATATGATGTGTTGTATGTTTGGTTGGGGTCTCGAGGGGCCCGGGATGGTTTCGGATGGTTAACGGGCAGTTTGGAATGGTTTTGTTATTGCTGATGTTGCTGTTACTGGTGTTTTCGCACCTGCAGACGGGAGCCGTAGGTGCGGTTCCGCAGGAGCAGACTTGGTATCGCAGGTGCGGAAGTTTGGCTGAGTGAGAAGAGTCCGCATGTGCGAGTTAATTGCGCACCTGCGAGGCCGCAGGTGCGGGAGCTCGATTGTAGGTGCGGAAGTCGAGGTCCTTGGTATTTTCCATAGGTGCGCACCTGGGATCCGCAGGTGCGGTTCCGCAGGTGCGAGTAAGTGGTTGCAGGCGCGGAACCCCTGGGCAGAAAGTATAAAAGCGTGCATTCGCGAATTTTATCCATCTTTCTCAATATTTCATCCGGGTTTGAAGCTTTTGGAGGGTTTTTGAAGAGGGGATTCGATAGTTCTTCATTGAGGTAAGGTTTTTGGACTCTAAACTCGTTTATATGTGATTAAAGGTCGGATTTATGGTGGAAAATTAGAGAAAAATCAGTGCAATTGGGTAATTAGGGCTTGGGATTAAGAGGCTTTAAAATGGGGATTTGAGGGGTCATCTGGACTCCGAATTTAGTGTTCTTTATATGTACGGGCTCCTGAAATGATGAAGAACAGTTTTTTATAAAAAAATTTCTGAGTTTCGGGACGTGGGCCCTGAGGGTCGGGTTTGACCAATTTCGAGATTTTTGAGTATTTGTGATACATTTCAATTGGGATTAGTTCCTTAGCATATTTTAATGATATATATATCTGATTGTTGGTAGATTTAGAGCACTCGGAGGCCGAAATTAGAGGCAAGGGCACTGCGGAGTAGTGTATTAGCCAGTTTGAGTTAAGTAACGCTTCCAAACTTGAAACTGAGGGTTCGAAACCCCAAACTATCATATATTTGATGTTAATTAAGGTGACGCACTTTCCAAGTGACAGGCATGCAGGCGTACACCGAATGTTTGTAGCCTGGCTCATCCCATGGCACTGTCTAATGGTTATCTCAGGTTGATATTTGTACTGTGAAGGTGGTATTTACCTTGAACGCAATAGAAATCATGCTAGGTATAAATGTTAAGGCTTCACGCCGATATGTTCAGACGAGAACGGTCGATTGTTGTTGTCTCTATTTATGATTATTTTTTTCATGTACTCAGCCCTACTATAGTATATGTTTCATGCCTCAATCTTGTAAGTTGCTAGTTTATTCTATATTATCATTGGTTTGGGCTGATTTTCATATGTTAGAGCATTGTGAGTTAGACTGGAAGGTACTGACTGAGTGAGGTTTGAATCCTAGTTTTGAGACAGTTATGAGGTCGGACTGCACACCGCAGCGACCCTGGAATCAGGCCTTAGTTGGCTTGATATAGAGCTTGGGCTGATAGGAACCCCTCCGGAGTCTTTACACCCCTATTGAGAGCACAGATATTGAGGGATGGATCTTCCCTGGGCATGGATCTTGTGCGAAGCTGATGTTATGTGAGGGATGGATCTTCCCTGGACATGGATCTTGTCCGAGTCTTATGTTCCGGATATGGATCTTCTCCGTGGGGCTGGATCGGCCTTTTTCCTCAGTACTAGGTGACTGTGTCACTCGTGTTTATGTAATATCTGGGATGGACTTTCCCTGGGCCGGAAGTCCGTATTCTAGTACTGAGTGGACCACCTTATGAGAGTTGGATTACTAAGTACACATCATTCTTGATTCTATATGAACTCATGCTAGTATGTAGGGCTACAGTCACAAACTGATGCATCTTGTTTATTTTCTGATATATATTACTGTCATGTCCAAGTTATATACTGTTGTTCAAATTATCGGAGGATTAGTCCGTCACTACCTCTCAGCCCGTAGTTTGGTTTCGTTACTACTGAGTTGGTGTACTCACGTTACCCCCTGCACCTTCTGTGCAGATCCAGGTACAATGGGATTCAGCTCTGATGAGTGAGTAGCAGCAGCTTCATCAGAGTTGACGAGGTAGCAGCTGGCGACCGTGATCTCGTCTTCTCTTCCTTTTCTACCTGACATATTTATTTTCAGACTATGTTGGTCATTTTTTTTTGGTTGTATTAAGTACTAGCAGCTCATGACTGTGGACACTGGATCCGGGGTTTGTAGGGTTTGGGTTTTGATTTTTATAAAATTGTTCCAAATTCTGATTTATTATTATTATTTTTATCCACAAACTTGTTAAGAAGGATATTTTATCGGAAATTGCATTTAGCTTGGGTTAAATGGGTGGCTTGCCTGGTTCCATGATAGACGCCATCACGACTCTGGAATTTGGGTCGTGACATATATATACACTTTCAAAATAGTATATTTGCATCATCATTTAGTTTATAACCTATACAAACATTTTTCATAATTTTCTATATTTTTTAAAGGTTTTAAATTAATTTCTTTCCGCATTTTATTTTTTAAATATCGAAAAATTATCCTTCAAATTATTTTTGTTATGATTTAATCATCATAACTTATCACTTACACCAACATGTATGTTTTTTAATATTTTACTGCATTTTTTATAATTACATTTGCATTCATTGGGTAATTGCACATTTTTGCAATAATAGCCTATATTCATGTTTAATTATATTATTTATGCCAAAATAACCTTTACTATTTTTATAATGTTAAGTTATTATTCTTACTCATTTTAGTGCACAAATAATATTTTTATTATTTACTAATTACTTTTATAAATTATTTTTGATAAAATGTTGGGTAGCCCCACTTCAAACCTATTTTCGGACAAAATAATGGCCCAAAATACCTAATATACCAGCCCAAAACCAATAACCCTATTAACTAGAACCCGATCGTAACCCGTCCAAATAAACCTGACCCAAACCCCTTTTAATCGTGGCCGTTGATCTCTGAGATCAACGGCCCATATCGAACCCCTCCTTTTAATTATTCCCTTTCACCCCTAACCCTAACCCCATTTCACCCGTTTGCCGTCCTAATACTCTCTCATCTCACTTCCCCTCTTCAGAAACCCTAAAACCTCCGCCCCTTAAATCCTCTCCTAATCCCACCTAATATGGGATTCGATGGTTGTTCCTTGCCATATACGACCCCCTTCTGCTATTGGCTACTCTCCTATAGTGCTTGCCTAAACATGGCAAGAATATTTCTTCAAGATCGAACCAAAATTGATTCAAATCCCTGATCTTTTTGCTATTCTGTCTATATTCATCGGTGAGTCCAAATATTTTTTTTGTTGATTCTTACTTACCCTAAAACTAGGGTTTACAGATCTCTTCAAATCGAACCAAAATTCTCTGATTTTAAGTGTTATTATGTCTATATTCATCCTATGTTCTACTGTGGGTCCGATTTTTTGTTATATTTTGTCAATATTTACTTTCCTAAAAAAAACTAAGGTTTGCCTGATTTTCTCCTAAATTGATTCTACATGCTCCTTTCCTTATTTTATGTCTGATTGATTATATTTCCTTGTTTTTCTGTTTGATTCCTACTATTATATAAACCCCTCCCCCCATTCCCTTCAAAGGAGATGAAAAATCACTAATTTTTCCACTAAAAACTGAGGCTTTTTATTCTGTATTCATTTACTACTTTGTTATATTTGGCTCTTGGTCGGCTGAAAGCCAAGGCCACCGGATTTCCTACTTTTGCGACCTCTCTTGGGTGTGAGCACTACCCTCGGTTCTTGAAACCCTTGGAAACTTGACACATTTGAGACTCTAGATCCTGATTGCTGTTCTTTTCTTGTTTATTGAGCAATAACTGGTTAGTCTCTCAACTTTCGCAATGTTTATTCCATTATCTTTTAACTAGCATGACTATGTTCTCTGAATTGCACTCCCTTGAATCTCTTCGTGTGTGATTTTGTCTATTATTGCTAGCTCTAATAATGTACATGTACCTAACTTAGGCAATCTGGACAATTCGAAGCATGTTTAGCTTAATGTTATTGACAATTTTGAGTATTTGCATTGACTGTCTGGCCTGATCTTGTCTTTCTGCCTGATTCTGAACTGCCTTGGTGATTAACTTATGTTATTAACATGACTTAATCTGCTTAAGACCTTCACTCTAAGTGTATAGTGTGCTCCTATGACCTTGTTTGTTACTTATTGTGTTCTTGCTCTACCCAGTCTTGTACCCCTAGCAATTAAGTGGGGCCTCTCATACTAGTTCTGCCTAAATTATGATTCTGCTTACCTCCCTGGTATAAGTTATAATGTTTAACCACCGTGTTTCGTATAATTTGATCGTGTGAGCTTTAAACTTGTTGCACTGGTGACAACTATTTGTCTTATTAGCTTTTTGATCCTTGCCTATTAACTTGGTAATCCTATAAGCTTCAGGCTCCCTATTTCCTATTAACATGTCACCTGGCCCAATGTGTTAGTTTGTTTCTTGAGTTCATGACCATTATGTGATCATTTTGTAGTGTTTGGAAATGATTTTCCAAACCTATTACTTTGTTACTATTTTCATTAGGTGTTCCATGTTATGAGAGTCTAATTCTTGGCTGGCTGAAAGCCAAGGCCCCCCTAAAGCGTAACGACCCGACCGTTCGTTTTGAACTCTAGCACGTCGTTCATCGGTTTGAGGCCATGAGCAGCTTCATTTTAGGTATTAAGACCCGAGGGCGTGGTCGGACTTGAATTTCAGGAACTTTAGAATTTATTTGGAAAGAAAATTCTCATTTCAGAAGCCTTAAGTTGGAATAATCAACTAAGATTGGAAATTTGAGTAAACGACCTCCGAATCAGGATTTGAAGGTTCTTGCAGGTTCGTATGATGAGTTCGGACTTGGGTGTATGTCCAGATCGGGTTTTGGATAACCCGGGAGCGTTTCGTCGTTTATTATGGAAATTAGCATTTTAGAAGAATTTCATAAATTTGGGCTTGAAGTACATTTCAGTGTTGTTGATGTCCGTTTGGAATTCCCAGTCTGGGAATAGCTTCTTATGGTGATTTTGGAGTTGGGAGCACGATCGGAAGTGAATTTGGATGTACGTAGGTCATTTTGAAGTCATTTGGCTAGAGGTACAAATTTGAAGATTTTTGAGAAATCTGACCGGAAGTGAAAGTTTTGATATCGTGGTCGGAATGCGATTCGGGAAGTTGGAGCAGGTCCGTAATGTTGTATATGACTTGTGCACAAATTTTGAGGTCAATCGGACGTGATTTGATAGGTTTTAGCATCGGATGTAGAAGTTGGAAATTTCTAAGTTCATAAAGTTGGGATTTGGGTGCGATTCGTGGTTTCGATGTTGTTTGATGTGATTTGAGGCCTCGAGCAAGTCCGCATTATGTTTTGGAACAGGTTGGTATGATTGGACGGGGTCCCGGGGGCCTCGAGTGGATTTCGGGTGGTTAACGGATCAATATTCGAAGTTGAAGAAAGTTGAAGGTTGCTGTCATCTGGTGTGAACCGCACCTACGAGGCTTTGGCCGCAGGTGCGGCTAAGGGCACCGCAGGTGCGATTTTGGGCTGGAGCCAAGGAGGCTGCAGCTGCGGGAGATTTGGGCGCACATGCGGAAGCGCAGGTGCGATAAGGGGACCGCAAGTGCGATTTATGGCTGGAGCCAAGGAGGCCGCGTGTGCGGAAGATTAGGGCACACCTGCGGAAGCGCAGGTGCGATAAGGGGGCCGCAAGTGCGGAAATCGGCATGGGCAGAATGTTTTAAAACAAGGATTTTGATTCATTTGTCTTCATTTCTTCTTGGGTTAGGCGATTTTGGGAGGCTTCAGAGAGAATTCATTCATGCAATGTCAAGTTAAGTAACTCCTTTATGCCTTTAAGTTAAATACAAGATTATATGCATGGATTAGGCATGGAAATTGATAGGAATTTGGTAAATATTGAAGAACCTTAGAAAATGGAAAATTGGATTTTTAGCCACGAACTGAGCATGAATGTTTAAGTAAATTGTATATTTGAGTTAGTAAGGCTATGTGTAGAATATATCTTCGAGAAGTTTCGGATTTTCGGGCACGTGGGCCCGAGGACATTTTGGTCATTTCACTAAATGGGGTTGGGAAATTATATAATTCGGAATTGTTGCAAATATTAGAGTATATTTTCATTGGGTTGTCATTGTTTGGATAGTTTTCGGGCGTTGTGTGTCCGTTTGGAGTCATCGGAAGGGCTTGGAGGCCAATTTTGGAATCTCAGAGCGATGTAAGTATCCTTTCTAATTGTGAGGGGGAATTGTCCCCCTAGGTGAATTAATTAAGTATATGCTATTATCTCTGTGGGCTAGGTACTCACGAGGTGACAAGAGTCCGTGCGTAGCTACTATTATGCCATGTCCGGGTAGTCTAGGACCCACTAGCATGCCTTACGTGTTGTACCTGTAATCCTGCCTCTAATATTAAACTGCTAATATAATCAAATCGTAATTGAATATCTAAAGAATACTAGAGTCCATTTTCCTAATCATCTAGAAAGAGAATTGATTTCCTCTATGGATAATCGTGTACCTGGAAGGGTTGTATTTTGGAATATCACTAGACTTGACAAATGAGTTTCAAAACAATGATTTAAAAACTATATTTCATGTTCCTTTAAGAAGGATTTTTACCACTTTTCTGAGAAAAACTACTTCTTGATAAAAATAAGGATTTATTATGTGGATATGTTACATATGAGCATCTGAGTCGCAGGTATGATTCGCGAGCAGGCTAGCCTTATTATTTGTATGTATAACCACATCGCATGATCGATTCGCGAGCGGGGCAGATAGATGCATCTATGGTTCGATCCGTTCGACCCTTCGACAATGCACAGTTTATTATTGTTGGTACGCGCCGTTCGACCCTCGGCATTGCTTGCACATGATATTTACCGCGTAGTTGCTATGATTTTTGCCTGATTACTGGCCTGGGATTTTAAGTTGTCAATTGAAATGACAGAGATTTAAAGTTATTAAAAAGATTTTGGAAGAAGTTGATCCTTCTCGTCGATTTATTGTTATTTGATTAAATCACCCATGTTGATTATTGTTATTAATATGACGAAGATATAAAGTGTTAAACGTGAACGGAGTTGGAAATAGTTACTCCTGATTTTAATAAATTGCCTATGATAATCATGCTTAGTGTCACACTTAAATATTGTAAATTGGCCTTTAGTAAGTGTCTAATTTGACCTCTCGTCACTACCTCTCTGAGGTTAGGCGAAGACTTACTGAGTACACATTGTTTTTTTACTCATGCTACACTTGCTGTGCATTTTATTGCACAGGTATTTTCAAAGCAAATGTAGAGGATTCGGAGACTTAGGCAAGCTGCATCATCCGGAGGCGATCCGCAACTGACAGAGTCTCCCTCATACTTTAGTTATTTTCATTTTAAATTTCCTTGTCCAATTTGTATTTCGGACAGGTTTTGTAATGATTGTATAAATTCTTAGATATTGCTCGTGTACTTGTGACACCGGGTTCTTGGATGTGTTGGGATATATCTGCTTAAGTGTAATATTTAAACAATTGTTTTACTTAACAGATTTTTATTTGGTTAATATGTAATAAAGTGAAAGGAAATGTTTTCATAAATGTTAAAACCGAAAAGTTATTTCAATTAATTAATGATTTGGCTTGCCTGACATTGATGTCCGGCGCCATCACGACCTTATGGATTTTTGGGTCGTGACAACATGGTATCAGAGCTCTAGGTTCCCTTAGGTCTTACGAGTCATGAGAGAGTCTAGTAGGGTCGGTACGAAGACGTTTGTACTTATCTTCGAGAGGCTACAGGGCTGTTAGGAGTACTTCCCTTCTTGATTCCTCAACGTGCGATTTGATCCCTTTGAGGATTATTCCTATGGTTATTCCTACTCAATCTTACGCGTCGCGAGAGCTTGCTATGAATCAAGGATTTGAGGAGTTGAAATGGTGCTACGGATGTAATTCGAGATTTTTCCATGTATAATTGGTTGGGGCTGTTGTTATGGCCCTGCAAAAGAATAAAATGTTGTTTCAGCTCAGTAGTTGTTTTTCTGAGAGCGTTAAGTCTACGCTCAGGTAGTGATGATGCTTGCGATTGGTTATCGTGTGATGTCGATATGATGATAGAATGATTGCCCGTACGTTGAGGATGATGAATGGTTTGGAGGGAGGTCTTCTCAAAGTGTGATTTCAAGACTTCGGTATTTTAGTTCCGGCAAAGGAAAGGCATTTGGGTTAGTAATGGTCCGGTTGGGGTTGATAAAGTAGTAAGACTAGGTGTTTTCAAGTGAGGTGTATATGCATCTGTGACGTGAAGTCGTCGTCATTGATCGAATGGAATGTGTTAAGTTTGTCGGTTCTATGGTTTCTTCGGTTGCGTGAGGTCAGAGTATTAAGAAGGAGTATTGAAGAATACAAGGGGTAGAGACCGTGAGGGTGTGATAGTTCAGTACCGGATAAGTGTTGATAATGAAGGCAGCTAGAGAAAAATGATATTCAGAGAGTTTGAAGTCGTGGTGATCTGCTGGGTTAAGAGCTACAGAGAATGTCATTGAATGGAGGCTAGTTGGTGGTTCCATTTCTAGGAGGCCAAGTGTAAGAAGCAGAAGTCGAGCAGTCGCAGAGTGGGGGAGCGACAGTATAGCTTGGAATTTGAAGATATTGTTGCGCATTTAATGGATTTCCATGAGGAGCGGACAGACTAGTAAAGTTGGTAAACGAAGCAGGGCGTAGGATAGATTATTGAAGTCGCAGAGAGCGTGCATTTCAGCGTCGTTCAAAGGTGTCCGCGGGTGATTTCCACAGGTGGGTTATCTTCTCTGAATAGTTTAGCGATGGCGGGGTTGGCAGGTCTCGGTGAGGGGTTCTAGTGGCTATTCGGTAGGAGGCGGAATGTGTGAATGATGCTAGAGAGTTTGAGATTTTAGGAGTGCTGACAAGAGAATTTGGAGGAATTAGACGGATTGGTGGAGCAAGATCGTCTTATCAAAGGAGAAAGAATCTCGGCAGGGTCTAGAGTGGTGCAAGGAGTAGCTTAGGGGTAAGTGGGGGAGTCCCACCATCTGCAGTTGGATTGTAGGGTTGTCTTCTCATAAGGTTGCAGATTGTCGACGTGTTGTCTAGTTATTTTAGCTAAGGGAAAATAGTAAAATGGTGATTGTGCGTGGGATTTGACGAATGTGTGCAAAAGTTGGCCTTGTCGGGCAAGGGTTAGGCTTTGGAAGATTCAGAATTTTGCTTAAGGCATAGGGGAGTTGTCAGGGTAGTGACTCGGTCGCGTGGTTCCTTTGAAGGGGTGTTCATGTGCTAGAAGAGCCTTGGAGTTGATTGCATTCGGGTCCAGTCAGAGTAGGTGACTCTCAATAGCGGTCCTAATGAGTTCAAAAGTTAAGAATGCGGCGTTTAAGGGTTTCAAGAAGCAGTATGATCGAGAATCGAGCTTTTGCAGTGTAATTTCTGAGAGAAAGGAAGATGGTTGGAATACTCTATGATATGTTTCAGCATGCAAGATAACATTGGAGGAGTGAGAGAAATAAACTCCGGATTGAAGAAAGATAATCAGAAGTGTAGGAGACGGGTTGCGGGATTTAGGCAGCATAGTCTCGTGAATCAAGGTCAGTCGGGATGAGTGAGGTTTGAGTTTGCTATGAGTGGAAGGAAGTTGTCATTATTCCTGAGGCAAATTGAAGATGATTAAAAGCAAATAGATAGGTTAGCCAAGGTTGAAATTGCATGTTTGCGGCAGTGATCAGTTCCTTTGATGTGATTTAGTTATGCATGTGGTTTGTGCCGGTGTGTGCGTGACTTGTCGGCCGTCGTAACATATTTCATGTGGGAGCATTTGAGTGCTATGGTTGTCAGGTGTAGGCGGACCCCGAAAGGGTTATAGTGGTATAGACCACTACTTAAGGATTTGCATGATGGGTGGTTGTGTGGAATACACTCGTGTGTTGATATGGTACTCCCGAATTGAGTTAAGTAAAATGTTTCGATATGATGAAGTGTTCTCCCTATTGATGGTTCAGCAGTTATGACGAAATTCTTGCGCTACCTCATATTGGCAGGTTAGGTGCAGTAAGTAGTATGTAACTGGGAGTAAGAATCGAGATTGCGGTTCGGTGTTAATAAGGATGTCATGAGCTCGGAAGAGCAAGAAAAATATATTTGAGAATTCAGAGTAAGCTGGTGTTATCTTCAGTGTCACCTGAGATTGATGTTCGCTGAAAGAGGCTTTGTACCCTGGTTATGGGTTCTTGATTTGTCTTACAGCGTAGTATGGCCAGTGGTGGATGGGCAGACTTGTTGCCTTGTGTGGAAGGTTGTGGAAGCATGACCGTGAAAAGATTGTATAGGTGTGACATGTAGTCACTTAATGGATTGAAGATTTGGAATGAGTATAAAGAAGTGCATTTTTTATTTGAGAAGTTATGCCTGAGAGGCATTCAGTTCATTTGGTTGTGGATTGTGGGGTGTTTGTCCCGGCTATGATGGTTGTTCTTGCATATTATGAGAGGAAGTGTGTTAATGTGGACCCACGTAAAAGCTATCGGCTTAGTTTGGTGCGAGCAAGGTGACTCGATGCTTGTGGATAGATTTAAATATGATTATGGGCTCCGTACGAGCCAGGCTTGTTTATTTCAATAAAGCACTTTTTCATGGAAAGGTATTAGGACAGCGGATGTTGTTCCGTGTTCGTCAAATTCATGTATTATTATGATTGTGCCGTGTGAGATGTGAAACGACTTGATAATTCCCTATGCGTTGAGGTCCCGCGTAGTGGGGATGTGATGTGAGCAGGATAGCTCTTGAGATAGAGAGCGTATATATATATATATATATCGCACCACAGTTGTGCTTGAGTTATGTAGCCTATGGCTTTATCAGTCTCCCCAGGATGGTATTATGCACTTAGAGTGATTATGATCGATATTCAGTAAGTTGTAACAGTGAGCAAATCAACTCCGTATATATATCTTCTTATGTAAATTTTATGTGTGGATCGGGTGGCACGTCGCCACGGGTATGTTATTCGGATCGGGTTGCACGCCGCAACAGTGTGATGTTGAGTAAGGTTCCTATAATTATTTTCTTGTGTTTTACTTCCTATTTTATGATAAGAATTCATATTAGTTGCGTGAGTTGAGTAGTCCCTTTTTGAGTCATTTCTTATTTATCATGTTCGAGTTATGGTCTATTGGCGCGATGTGGTATCATGTGAGGTTGTTGGTCATGTTGGGGTGATTTGTTGTCTGAGCAGTTCATACTAGGTGAGACGGGACTATCGGATCAGGGATCAGTGCGATAAGGTTATGTGAAGAGTATATTAAAGAACAAATACCATTATTCAGGTTCATATGAAGTGATGATTGTAGACAAGATGAGGTATTCAAGAATTTTTTAACTCTGCAGCTGGGTATGAATTTCTGCATATCTCCTCCGTTGGGGTGGTATTGTCAGCATTATAGTGGGATGTATATATATATATATATATATATATATATATATATATATATATATATATATATATATATATATATATATATATATATATATATATATATATATNTGAATCAGCGCCATTCACCGCATAACTCATCATCTGACTACAACGACATCCCCCGAACATAAATAGGCAAAATTCCACGAATCTGATGCTCCCAATGCACCTCATGATATATATATATATATATATATATATATATATATATATATCATGAGGTGCATTGGGAGCATCAGATTCGTGGAATTTTGCCTATTTATGTTCGGGGGATGTCGTTGTAGTCAGATGATGAGTTATGCGGTGAATGGCGCTGATTCAACAAAGATATGCAGTCATATCCTGGTAGATCGGGTGGTGGATGATACAGTGTTTATGTATTGGAACTCGGCCTAGCAGAGAATTTCAAGTGTTAGAACTAGGTTCTGAGCTTATTATATGGATGAAAGAAGAAATCTTCAAATTTGATCAAGCAAATGTGCTCAGCTGGGTGGTGGTATCATGGGAAGGTGCTCGAGGTGTTAAACAGTGATTTCAGGTAACTCCAGAGCAATTCTTGGCACGTTCAAGGACGAACGTCGGTTTAAGTGGGGGACAATGTAATGACCCGACCGGTAGTTTTGAGCTCTAGCGGTTTCAGGCTGTGAGCAGCTTCATTTCAGGTATTATGACCCGAGGGCATGGTCGGAATTGAATTTTAGAAAGTTTAGAATTTATTTGGAAAGAAAATTCTCATTTCAGAAGCGTTAAGTTTGAAGAATCAACTAAGATTGGAATTTTGAGTAAACGACCTTTGAATCAGGATTTGAAGGTTCCTGCGGGTTTGTATGATGATTTCGGACTTGGATGTATGTCCGGATCGGGTTTTGGATAACCCGCGAGCGTTTCGGCGTATATTATGGAAATTAGCATTTTAGAAGAATTTCATAAATTTGGGCTTGAAGTGCATTTCAGTGTTGTTGATGTCCGTTTGGGATTCCGAGTCTTGGAATAGCTTCGTATGATGATTCTAGAGTTGGGAGCGCGATCGAAAGTGAATTTGGATGTCCGTAGGTCATTTTGAAGTCATTTGGCTAAAGATAGAAATTTGAAGGTTTTTGAGAAATCCGACCGGAAGTGGAAGCTTTGATATCGAGGTTAGAATGCGATTCCGGTAGTTGGAGCAGGTCCGTAACGTTCAATATACCTTGTGCGCAAATTTTGAGGTCAATCGGACGTGATTTGATAGGTTTCGGCATCGAATGTAGAAGTTGGAAAATTCTAAGTTCATAAAGTTGGGATTTGGGTGTGATTCGTGGTTTCGATGTTGTTTGATGTGATTTGAGGCCTCGAGCAAGTCCGCATTATGTTTTGGAATAGGTTGGTATGATTGGACGGGGTCTCGGGGGCCTCGGGTGGATTCCTGGTGGTTCATTTTTGAAGTTGAAGAAAGCTGAAGGTTGTTGTCATTTGGTGTGATCTGCTCCTGCGAGGCTTTGGCCGCAGGTGCGGCTAAGGGCACCGCAAGTGCAATTTTGGGGTGGAGCCAAGGATGCCGCAGGTGCGATAAGGGGACCGTAAATGCGATTTTGGGGTGGAGCCAAGGAGGCCGCAGGTGAGGAAGATTTTGGTGCATCTGCGGAAGCGCAGATGCGATAAAGGGGCCTTAGGTGCGGAAATCGGCCTGGGCAATATGTTTTAAAACAAGGATTTTGGTTCATTTGTCTTCATTTCTTCTTGGGCTTAGACGATTTTGGGAGGCTTCAAAGAGAGGATTCCTTTATGCAATGTCATGGTAAGTAACTCCTTGAGGCCTCTAAGTTAAATACAAGATTATATGCATGGATTAGGCATGGAAATTGGTAGGAATTTGGGAAATATTGAAAAAACCTAGAAAATAGAAAATTGGATTTTTAGCCACGAACTGAGCATGAATATTTGAGTAAATTGTATATTTGAGTTAGTAAGGCTAGGTAGAATATATCTTCGAGAAATTTTGGATTTCCGGGCACGTGGGCCCGAGGGCATTTTTGTCAGTTCACTAAGCGGGGTTGGGAAATTATATAATCTTG
Organism: Nicotiana knightiana; assembly: GCA_005239525.1. Lineage (NCBI taxonomy): Eukaryota > Viridiplantae > Streptophyta > Magnoliopsida > Solanales > Solanaceae > Nicotiana > Nicotiana knightiana. The sequence goes on from ML411279.1 coordinate 38,077, forward strand.
AATTGTTGCAAATATTAGAGTTGTTTGGATAGTTTTGGGGCATTGTGGGTCCGTTTGGAGTCATCGGAAGGGCTTGGAGGCCAGTTATGCAATCTCTGATCGAGGTAAGTCTCCTTTCTAACTTTGTGAGGGGGAATTGTCCCCCTAGATGAATTAATTAAGTATATGCTATTATCTTCGGGGGCTACGTACGCACGAGGTGACGGGAGTCCGTGCGTAGCTACTATTATGCCATGTCCGGTTAGTCTAGCACCCACTAGCATGACTTACGTGTTGTACCTGTAATCCTACATGTAATATTAAACTGCTAATATAATCGAAATTGTAATTGAATATCTAAAGAAGACTAGAGTCCATTTTCCTAATCATCTAGAAATAGAATTGATTTCCTCTATGGATAATTATGTACCTGGTAGGGTTGTATTATGGAATATCATTAGACTTGACAAATGAGTTTCAAAACAAAGATTTAAAAACTATATTTCATGTTCCTTTAAGAAGCATTTTTACCACTTTCCTGAGAAAAAGTGCTTCTTGATAAAAATAAGGATTTATTATGTGGATATGTGGATATGTGTACATATGAGCACCTGAGTCGCAGGTATGATTCGCGAGCAGGCTAGCCTTATTATTTGTATGTATAACCGCGTCGCATGATCGATTCGTGAGCGGGGCAAATAGATGCATCTATGGTTCGAGCCGTTCGACCCTTCGAGTGCACAATTTATTATTGTTGGTCCGCATCGTTCGACCCTCGGCATTGCTTGCACATGATATTTACTGCGTAGTTGCTATGATTTTTACCTGATTACTGGCCTGGGATTTTAAGTGGTCTATTGAAATGACAAATATTTAAAGTTATTAAAAAATATTTGGAAGAAGTTGTTCATTCCCGTCGATTTATTGTTATTTGATTAAATCACCCATGTTGATTAATTTTTATTAATATGACGAAGATATAAAGTGCTAAACATGAACGGAGTTGGAAATACTTATTCCTGATTTTAATAAATTACGTATGATAATCATGCTTAGCGTCACACTTAAATATTCTAAATTGACCTTTAGTAAGTGTCTCATTTGACCTCTCGTCACTACCTCTCTAAGGTTAGGCGGGAGAATTACTTGGTACACATTGTTTTTGTACTCATGCTACACTTGTTGTGCATTTTATTGCACAGGTACTTTCATAGAAAATGCGAAGGATTTGGAGACTTAGGCGAGCTGCATCTGCCGGAGGCGATCCGCAACTGAAAGAATCTCCCTCGTACTGTATTTATTTTCATTTTGAATTTTCTTGTAACACTGGGTTCTGGGATGTGTTAGGATATATCTGCTTAAGTGTAGTATTTAAACCATCATTTTACTTAACAAATTTTTATTTGGTTAATATGTAATAAAGTGAAAGGAAATATTTTCATAAATGTTAAAACCGGAAAGTTATTTCAATTAATTAATGATTTGGCTTGCCTGACATTGATGTCCGGCACCATCACGACCTTATAGATTTTTGGGTCGTGACATAAAGCTTCTCCATTAACCTCCCTAGTGTGAGAACTGCTCCGGGTCCATTTTGAGACCCTTGTGAACTCTGACACACTAGGGTCTAAGGTTATTTGGCCACTTTGTCCTAATTTCTCAATTTTGCCCTCTTTCCAACTACTGAATAAGCCAATTGGCTTGTGTAAATGGTTGTTTTCTGGATCTTTGATCAACTATGGCCACTGGGTTTTGGCCACCTTATGTAAATGAAGATTATTTTTTTGGGTTTGACCAAATGTGATTTCTGGGCTGTGGTTAAACCTGTATGGATATGAAATTGAAGGCCTAGCTGGGTTGGGCATACTTTGGGCCTGTCTTCGGCCCACTATAGTTATTTTGTAACTTTGTACTTTATTTCATTCTTTGGGCCTATAGTAATTATGTAATAACAATTGGGGTGCTAGTAAAATTGGAAAAATGGGTATATTCTAATGTTTGCATGAAATGGGTAGAAATCCTTCCTATAGGTGTTTAATTCGTTCAATATGTTTTGCTCCTATGTGTTGTTAGATAACCTGCCTATAGGACCTGAGTGTTTAATTTCGTTCAACGTATTCTGATCCTATGTTTTGTTAGATATCATACCTATAGGAAATAAAATGTCAATGACCAATCTTTCAATTTGCATAACTGCAACATATTCATTAGATACTATGACCATAGGGTTATACTAGCATATGTTCTACTGATTTTTAACTATTAATCATGCCTATATGACTTTAATTGGTTAAATTGCTATTGTTGGCGTATTGGTCACCTAGAAGACATGCCTATAGGATCTAAGTATAAAATCAGTTTCGATCGTTAATCGTTAGAATTCCTATCTATACGGTATTACCACCCACTTTGAAGTGTTAATATTGAACTTTCGAACACTATTTCGTTGCTTAGCCATACCAATATTAGAAAGCATGCTTATAGGATCAAACTGAGTAATTATGAGTATTTTCAAAGGTTATCACTGCCAACTATTGCGTAAATCACCTAGAGATCATGTCTATAGGTTTATTCAGTTATAATCTGTAATTTCAATAATCAGCATGCAATACCAAATCCCCCTAAACCATATAATTGTTTAGAAATCATGTCTATAAAATGGCACCTTGCACCTGAAACCGCCTGCATGTTTCAATTTCGAGGTCACAGAGAAACCACGTCTATAGGGCTTAATGGCTTTAATTTGCCTTAATTCCGAAACTATCTAACGCCCAATATGAGAATTTGTTTGCGTGCATTTGTTGTCTAAGTGTGGAGGCTAACTTGAGCCCTTAATTGCCTTTACATGAAGTCCAACTTGGTTTGTATGTCGCCTAGTTGTTATCATTTTTGAGCAGCCTAAGTTAAGTCTAGAATCATCAAAAATAGAGGTCCAAATGCCTCATAGGCCATAGGCACAGGACGGGTAGTGCACGCATAAGGCACAATTTAGAATCAACTAGCGCGCTCTAAGTAAAAACTTAAAGATAGTAATTGGGTAGCATGAGATGATAGTCTGTGCCTGCTGAATAATACGAGTAACACCCTATCTCGAGAGAGTTACGAAGTATTATTTATGTTGCACGGGGTGATCCTTTAGGCTAAAAAACTTAGGACCCCCCACCTTGTCTTTAAATCAATTATTTGTGTTTATTCATGGACCTTTGGTAATAACTTCCCAAACTTCCTGTCTTTCTCTCTGATTATTTGAATAATTCATATAATTCTAGTTTGAACGGGACCCGTAGTTTTTGACCTTGAAGAGTGACTAACACCTTCCCTTTGAGGTAATTTTAGCCCTTACCCGATCTTTGGTGGCGCAAATTGGTTAAACCAGAGTTATTTGCAAATAGGTGCCCTAACGCACCTCCATCCCGTTAGGTGGTGACTCTCTCTTTTAACACCTTCCTTAAAAGAGTTGTCACGTGTCGAAACAAATAGTAAAACAATTTTGTTTATTTTTATTTGAATATGGAAGTAGCAGAAGTAGTTATAGATTGTTAGCTGGTGGTTAGTGTTAATGATCTATCAATTAACTTCTAATAGTTAGTTGATAAAGTTAGTTAAAGTCATGTGAGAATCACATGAGTCAGAGAAGGCTATTAGATATATAAACTTGAACATGTACTCATTCCAAAGCGAGTTAACATAGTTTCTTCCATTTCATTTCTTTTCTCTCCTCAAATTGTTCTCAATCCCTAATTGCATTAGGTAATTTCACATGATATCAATACAGGTTGCTTAAGGGCAACTAATTTTACTGTGAGATTTTGACAGCTACTAAAGAACATAAAGCTCGCTCAATTTCTCACAACGATGGCAGAAAATGAGGTCATATCGTTGGACCATAATTATCCATTATATCTTCAAGCTAGAGATGCACCTGAACTAGTTTTGATCCCTCTAAAACTCAAAGGGCCAGAGAATGATGCAATGTGTAGTATATTAATAAAATTGGCACTCAAAGGAAAAATCAAGGTTGGATTTGTGGTTGGAACATGTGTCAAAAGCATGTATAGGGGAGAATTAGCAAAATAGTTGAAGAAATGCAACACGATCGTTCAATCGTGGATAGGGAGCACCGTATCGAGTCAATTGGTGTCGAGCATCGTGTATCTAATGCTAAGAAAGTATGGAGTGATTTTCAGGAGAGGTTTGATAGGTCGAATCTGATGAGAATATATCATCTCTGGCTAAGATTGCTACTTTGATACAAGGTACTGATTCAGTTACTTCTTATTATACTAAGATGAAAGTGTTTTGGGGTGAATTAGATGTGTTGGCTCCTTTGCCCTCATGTGATTTTAAAGAGTCTATGCCCTATGTTGTGCACTTAAGATCACATCGTTTACTACATGTTCTTATGGGACTTAATATAACTTATAGTAACATAAGAAGTAATTTATTGGCAAGGAGACTTGTAGTGTCCGTTAATGAAGCCTATGCTGTTGTGACTCAAGAGGAATCAGAGATACCTGGGTGTAGTTTAAGTGAATAGATCCTTTAAAAATGTTAGGAGGAAAGGCATACCAAGTTTTTAAAACTAAGAAATCTGGGATAATATATGAGCATTATGAATACAAGGAACATTTAAAGTAAAAGTGCTACAAGATAGTTGTCCACCCATAGGATTTTAAGATCAAGAAGAAGAGTCCACAGACTGGTGGATTTAATACCTTTGCTAACCCGACAATGGCAGATTCTGAGCATGCTAGACAAGCCCGCATCAAGTGAATGTGTAGGTAACATAACATGTAACATGGCAGGTATGATCTCATAGTTATCCAACACCTTTACCTGTGAATGGATAATTGACTCGAGGGGCATCACACCTATCACATCATGTAGAGAATTACTGAATGCCTTTAGAACATTAAGAGATCAATATAACAGCAAGGTGTAGATACCAACTTGTAGTAGAGCAGAGATTACAAGTGTAGGGGATGCAGTGACCCTAGGAAAATATAAATTGAAAATGTTTTACATGTTTTGGATTTCAAGTCCAACATTCTCTCACTTTCAAAAATAACCAAGAAACTTCCCCGTGTAGCTTTTTTTCACTATGTAGCATTTTTCCAATAGCTCTTCAATGAGAAGGTTCTGGGGATTGGTAAGGAGAGGGAAGGCTTGTACATACTGCTAGAGGTAATGAAGCCTACACTAGGAGCATCAGTTCATAAGGAGTATAACAGTGGAAAGATATGGCATCTAAGACTAGGAAACCCATCAATTTGAGCAATGCAACATGTTGCAAACTTTATAAAAAAAGTTGACATCAGCATTCAGGAATGTTGTGAGATATGTCTTCTGGCAAAACAAAGTACACTGAAGTTTTTTAGTAGTAGCAGTAGGACTGTAACGACCCGACCGGTCACTTTGAGCTCTAGCGCATCGGTCAACAGTTTGAGGCTGTGAGCAGCTTTGTTTCAGGTATTATGACCCGTGGACGTGGTCGGAATTGAATTTTGGGAAGTTTAGAGTTAATTTGGAAAGAAAATTCTAAATTCGGAAGCCTTAAGTTGGAAGAATCAACTAAGATTGAAATTTTAAGCAAACGATCTCCGAACCAGGATTTGAAGGTTCCTGCAGGTTTGTATGATGATTTCGGACTTGGGCGTATGTCCGGATCGGGTTTTTGATACCGGGAGTGTTTCGGCGTATTTTAAGGAAGATAGCAATTTTAGAAGAATTTCATAAATTTGGACTGCATTTCAGGGCCTCCATCTGGTGACGAGGATTGCCCCTTCGAGTCCCCTGCTCTGAGACAGGGTGAGGAGAAGAAGAGAAAAAGGGCTCCGAGTTGTCCGTAGTCGAGAGGAAAAAACCAAGGAGGAGGCTATTGCGCAAATCCAAAGAAAGCACCAGCACTTGAGAGCTCCCAACTGACTAACTCTATCTGTTGAGGGATGAGTCCGAAGAAGAATAGGAAGCTTTTGAAGTGGTGGCCCGTGTGTGAGGTGACACTGAACTACCTCAAATCAGGGAGGCTGATGAAGAGGCAGTGGTCGAGGCCTCCGAACCAGAGAGGTGCGAGGCCGTTTTGCCCCAAGTTAGGGAGGGCGACAAAGAGACTGCGGCCAGTGCTTCTCAGGCAGAGAACAGTGCCCCGAAGGACGTACTTGGAGTGATAGATCTCTCCGAGTTTCCCTCCTTAACTATTTCCATGATCAACGAGGCCTAGACGCTGAGGGGACGCCCCAACAGGTGGTAGACCCTTTTTCACAATGTATTTATTGGTTTAGCCTCTACTGCCACGGGGGACGTCATTGGGTTGGGTGACTTACCGGCGCCAAAGAAGAGTCCGTCTTTAGTAACCAGCGTTCCTTCTTCAACTCCGAAACTAGTCAATCGGTTCCTAGCTCCGAGAGCGAATCCTGATCGAAAGCAGTTGATTATAATGTCTATTACGAAGTATGCCCGAGTCATCTTTTCCACCGTAGGGGTTTCCAGTTATCTTCGGTGGTTGGTGACCGAAGAGGATAAGCCAAGATGAACAAGGTGGACGCACCCGCCTGTTCAACGAAGCACAACAGGCGCTAAACCAGGTAACTTCGGATGCCTCCTGACAACGTCTATTATGTACTTAGATTAAGTCGTAAATAATTGTAACTTCTTTCTTTGTGTTTGTAGGCGTCGGTGCTTCATCACGAGACTTTTCTATGATATCGGGAAGATTTAAACCAACATGAGGCCGAGACTCAAGGGATCACTGAGAAGAGGGATGCTTATAAACTCCTCAGTGAGTAACGTGAGGGGGAGGTGAAGAAACTCCAAGCTGAGCTAGAGGCGGCTCGGAAAGAGCATGTCGACCTGGTGAAGTAGGTAAGAAAAGTACTTGAGGTTAGTGATGATTAGTCGGACACGGTGGCTAACAGTCAGAACCCGCATGTCCAAAGATATTAGATCGGACAGCTCTAGGAAAATAGGGATGCGGTAAAGGCCGAGGACGAAGAATGAAAACACAACATGGACCGTTTGGCCTCGAAAAAGGAAACTGCCTGGGCATAATTAGCTTCGGCTGAGGTCCATCTTTGAGCTATAAAGGAAAAGGCCTTGGTATAGGCAAAAAGATTGAGGAGCTCTAGCCTTAGATAAATTCGGCCGTCTCCGACCGAGAAAATCTGGCCAAGGAGCTTGAGACGGCCAAGTCGGAGGCCAAAGTAGTTAAAGTCGATGCCTGTGAACACCCAATTTTTGCCCCTCATGGAAATTACTCCTAAAAATTATCCAAAAATAATTTTTTATGAATTTTAGGAGTTGTTCTTTTAGTTGCATTTCATGTAGGTTTAATATTTTAAAATTATAAAAAAAAATCATAAAAAGTTGTCACATTTTCATTTCGTGTCATTTTAGGTTTAAACTGCATTTTTAGTATTTAATTACATTATTAAATGCATCTTCTAAAAAATTAAAATTGCATTCATAGGTTAATTAATTAATTAGTTTCACTGGTCCATCATTAGATAAAATAAATACATAGGCTAGCCAAGAAATAGATTTAAATTAAATTTGAGTCTAAAGTGGCTAATTTTGCAAAAGCATAAAAGAAGAGAAGGTTATTAAGGCTAAATTCGGAATGAGCCAATTTTCATGGCCCAATTTCCTCCTAATCCAAAATAGCCCAAAATTTCCCTAGCCCATTCCATAATCAACCCAAAACCCATCTATTTAGAACCCCTCTCCTAAAAAACCTAAAAGGAGGAATCAGATCTATCACCCCTATCAACCTGAGCGCCGTTTTTTCCCCTTTCCATCGTCTTCCTCATCTGCACCAGAAAAAGGGGGACCTTCCCCTTAGAGAAGAAACAGCAGCCGCACCCCCTACGAAAAAAACTCCTTCTTCTTCTTCAAAGAGTCACAACAACCATTTTCTCACCCTGGGAGGCTCTCATCTCTCTTTCTCAATTGGAAAGACCAGTGACGGCTGCCTTCTCTTCCAAACTCTTAGAAATTCAAGCTCTCATATCTTAGAGAGGCCGATTCTCTAATTTTGGAGATATATACACCTTCCACCCATTTTTGACGGCAGGAACCCAACTGAAGAACACCATGTAAACCAGATGTAAATCACTCTTATACCTGCTGAAAAACACCATGAAAAGCAACTCCAAAATAACACCAGCAGTTGAGGTTTAGCTAAGGTCGTTCAAGGTTGCCGTTCGAGTTTTCGGTCAAAGGCGTTCAAGGTTTTGTTGTTTGCCGTGAAAGTTGTGTCGGTTTTACTCTACTGTAAATCTCATTCAAGTTATGGAAAATTGTTACTCGGTAGAGGTCCACTTCTAACCACTACTCTCTTAAAAATTCATTCGCATTTTTTTATATTTGTTAAGTTGAATGAGATATGACTGTTTTCCTTGCCTATATGCTTGTCTTTAATTAAATTAATTCATTTGTTGAATTCTCTTATGATTCGTAATGTTGTTTGAAAATGGTTATGTGAATTAGTTTGTTGAATTAATGACTCCAATAACGTGAAGATGGCTATTCGTGCAACAATTTAGTTCAGTTGAGTAATGTTCTAGCTTAGAATTTGAGAAACTTTGAATAGCTCTCAATATAATTTATCTTTGTCATGTTTATATGGTCATAGGGTTAAGATTTTGAGTTTCTAATATCTGCTATTAAATGCTATGTTTCCAGTGCATTGCTACAGCTTCTGAAAAATATTTGATGTATATCTAATTACTCCTTGATATTGTAAAGGATGGAAGTGTTCCCATCGTCTATGATTATCTACTTCTTGATTGATTGCTTATAGGTTAATTCATAAATCATGGCCTCACAATCATCCCAAAATAGTTTAGGAAATGATTTTAAAAATCTTAGACGCATAAATAAATCATCGTGACTATGGGTACGGTTCCCGTGGCATAGTCATGATACATAAATCTTAATTCGGGTGTGGCAACTCATGCCCCCGACCCTAACTTCAAACAATATTAAAATCACACGCAGCAATATCGGGTGCATTTTATGTGACGCGGTTGCGATGTGTCCAAAAAAACAAGTGCATGCCACTGTGACTTGTTCCAAAATAATCCCATAAATATCAAAAGCAGTTTATGTACATCTATAAGCTAAAAAATACCACTTTTAGATAAAGATTTTAAAACTTAGAGAATAATTGAATATCGCCTCAAATTAGCATATTTAATCGTCATGACCATAGTCATGACTATATAATCTACACTCGGATGCAGCAACTCATGCCCCCGACCATAACTTTGAACAATAATGAAAATCACATGTTGTGATCGTGGGTGCATTTCATGTGGCGCGGTTACAATGTGTCCAAAAACAAACAAACGCACACCATCATGACTTGTTTCAAGATAAATCCATAAATATTAAAAGTGGCTAAAAAGTGAAAAAGGCTAAAAAGTACAATAGGTTTAAAATATGTAAGTAATTAGATAATTAGGCCAAATATTAATAGTTAAGCGACCGTGCTAAAACCACGAAACTCGGGAATGCCTAACACCTTCTCCCGGGTTAACAGAATTCCTTACTCGGTTTTCTGGTCGCATGTAAATTAAAACAGAGTCAAAATTTCCTCGGTTTGGGATTTCAATAAATAAATGGTGTCCCGAAACACCGTAGAAAATTCGGGTGGCGACTCTGAAAACTAAAATAAATCCCAAATCTGAATAATGTCACTTTAATTGGAAAAACTCCCTTATTACCCTTTATTAATACGGTGTAGTGAAAAAGGAGGTGTGACAGCTCTGAGCTG
>ML411280.1:647-111414 GCA_005239525.1 Nicotiana knightiana
AAAAAATATGCATTATTATTAAAGTTTCAACATATAATAAAACGAAATACCTCGAATAAATTGAAATTTTGACTCCGAAAATGTGTATCAACAACAATACGATGCTCTACTCGAAAGTGGGACCAAAACTCTTCAATTTTTATGTGACGGGGGGCCCAAATTTTTTTTGTTTTCTTTAAAATTGGGCAGAAATCGGGGGGGACCAAATGAAGAAGAGGAATATTAAAAAATGGGGGAAGAAGAGGATGAGTCGTTCTTGAAGACGATGGCACAGTTACCAACAAAAGGGGTATAACGCCGCATACTATGGCGTTATACTACATGTGTCAGGAGGTATAACGCCGCATACTATGTCGTTATACCTGGTCTGACATATTCAGAAGGTATAACGCCATAGTATATGACGCTATACACTAACGTCACAGTTACCGTTAGTGTATAGCGCCATATACTATGGCGTTATACATAGATCCGTTCTTAGTTTTTTTTTGGACCTATATTCGTTCTACTTGTGCAAAAATGACCTACTTGGGTTCCGCACCCCTATTGATCGTCAGTTATTTCATCCCAAATAGGGAATCATGCGTCTCGACATATTGACTTTGTAAGACCTCTGCAAGAGCGGCTCTGTAGTTTTCAATCTAGTTTTTTCGACTAACGGAACATTTTAACTGATAGAAATTTTCAAGCGCTTGTTATCAGTAATCCCGCTTGTCAAAATTTTCTGGGATGTCGACAATTTGGGTATTTTCAGTTGTGTAAGTGTATTGTTTATTACTCCTTCAACTCTTCAAGGTTAATAAAGAAACTTTTTTTGTATGCAACGATGAAGAGTTCTGTTTTAAAGTTGAGGCTCCTGAGCTCTAAAGTTTTTTTTAACAGCTCTTCTGCACTTACATTTATCTATTGAAGAATTTGTTTTGAGGAGTTCCAGAATACAATAGTGTTTTCTGCATGCCCATTGATGAACAAAATAGTTTTCCTTGTCCGAGATGAATGAGGAACATTTTGCATTGATATTTGGCACTGGCTTAGAACCAAGAATAATTGGTTAAGCCACCAACCGTTGTCAATCTAAGTATTAGTATTGAATTGGATCATGTGTTAATTTATATCTTATGTATTTTGAATGGAATAAATAAATGTAGAGGTCTGTTGTTAGGGAGCATAATTTTTTGTAAGTTGTAATACATGCATCGTATCGATTTAATGTTTAATTAATTGCCATAAAATTGCCAACATGACTTAAAATTGTATATGAAGTAACATTAACAAACTTAAAAGCAATTTCTTGATATGCTTTTTGTTCATAGTAAGTATAACATTAACATTAATTATGAAATAAATATATCTATATTTTTCATTGTCTTGAGGATCTATTCAACTTTTCCAGTCTCAGCTGTATAATGGGAACACAATTTTGGACTCAGATTCTGTGTAATCCGAATATTTGAATTACAATTAATCAAATGTGACAATACACGTGATAGAGAGACCCGCACACCAACTATAAATCACACAAGCGTTACTCTCGAAATTGTCAAGCTTATTCAGCCAAAACATCTTCTTAATATTCTTCTATATTTGCTTGTTGCAATGGCAAGGAGGACAGGTAGGGGTAGGCAAAAGATTGAAATGAAGTATATCGAGTCAAAAGAAGCACGTTGTGGTACTTTCTCAAAAAGGAAAGCGAGCTTGTTCAAGAAAGCGGAAGAGTTTTCCACTGTGACGGGAGCAGACGTTGGTGTTTTGCTCTTTTCACCAAGTGGAAAGCCATATTCCTATAGCTCCACTAGTTTTGAAAAAATAACAGAAAAATTTCGTGAATGGAAACAACAGAATGCTGATGAGGGAAAATCAAGTGTCTTTCAGGCATTTGATGATCTCTGCAAAGATATACAAGATGAGAACGAGAAGGGAAAAAGTCGAGAACTATTGTATAAAGTCATGTATCCTGGCGCTGAAATACCGCCTGATAAAGAAAGGTTGAAGAAGTTGGTGGAAATGAAGTTGCGGTTGGACAAATTTAATGAAGCAACAAAAGCTCACATTCGGGCCGAGAGACTCAAGTTTGATTTAAATGTTGTCCCTGAATATGAAGTGGGGGAGAGTTCGGGAACTCATCATTAATAAATGTGGATGTGAAAATTGGTATCCTTGAATTTGGTACTAGTGTTTGGAGGAGAGTTTAATTACCAATTATCGAGTCTTTCATTTGGTCAATTGTTGTCTTTGTTATTGAGTCAGTCAATTTTTGTATTTCAGTGGTCAAATTATCTGAGGTTTTAGACCACAGAAAAGAAGTTTATGTATGAAGTTGTTATTGGTCAGTTGTTGTTTTTGTTATTATTGGTCTGAGGTCTTTCCATCATGCAAAATACAATAAAATAAACTCTTCTCTTGTACCAAACATACCATGGAATTTTGTACCATCTTTAATCTTCTATGATGCTTTGTATTGTCTAGATTAGCAAACTTATTAAAACCTTTTATTGAACTAATGATTACAATGTGAACTGGTTCAAAGAAATAACCTCTTCAACTCATAGGTGTCTCTTCATGGTTCCATCTTCCCAGTGAATTTGGCGCATTTACACCTATGTTTGCTATATGTGAGATGGTGGAATCTTTTTAATATGAGTTGCGTTTTGGCAAATCAAGCCTTACTCATGGTAGAAAAATACATGAGGGTTGTTTTGTTGGTGGGATAAGAGATAACAATTCAAAGTTAAAATATAGGATTATCTTATCTCGTATTTGGTTGAATTTCGGGATTCTGTGATTAGTTATACCACACTTGTCCCACATTGAGGGTGAGATGACAATCCCAAAGTTAGTAATCCGGGGATAAAGCACCAAAAAACAAAGATGCCCTTCCCAAGGTTCTTCTCTCAACGTCCTTTAAAAAATACAAGGTTAAAATATAAGTTTAACCCAACTTATTTCGTGTAAAATCAAACACATATTTTATGTTATACCTTGTCTATCTATTTTTAGTCGAATGAATCAAACATCTATCAATAATAGTATATCAACTAAAAATTTCTGACATTATTTATTCCTCTTATCATAATCTCGTCATTGTAATACCGATCAAACATCTTCTGCTTTACTTATATTTGATCAAAGTCTCTACTTGGCCAAACTGAAAATTTACTTGTACCGTAGGTTTAAGAGCATATAATAGAATTAGATAAAATGTTGCAGAACTTAACCCAACACCTTATGGCACGGGCTGACGATAGCCATATGCCATTTATTCTGCATTTCCAAAAGCACCCCTCTCTTTCAAGCGGATTCATGGCATGTCTAGTAAATTGAACAAGATTAGGATTTGGTATTTTTTCCAAATTTCACTCTTGTGCTAGCGTTTAAAAAAATCAAATATATGTTTGATATTGGTTGATTTTTTCTTTTCTTTTCTAGTTCTTTCGGAGAAAATTATAAGTTAAATTAATAAATAATACACAATGCAATATAAGTAACAACTTTCGAGATTCTACAAGTAAAATGAAGTAACTATAATAGTAAATTTCTTTAATAAAAAGAAAAAATATTTTATTCCTCAAAGAAAGTAGGTGCCGATAGAGGCGGATCTACATGGAAGGTAGGGGATCACCGACACCCCTTAAGCTCGAAAAAAATTCTATATATATATTTGTATGAATGTATCAAAAACTGAATACATATTGAACTAGGGACCCTTGTACTTAAACACTTGGGACACTGGTCACGCTTGCAGCTGAGCACTGCTTTTGTGCTGGATTACTTGAGTTCGATACCCAGCTCCAGCAATGATATAAATATTATATTAGCTCGTAGTTTGATGATTATATATTTTCTTTTGGCTTTTTCCCAGTCGTAGTTTATTCTCCTTTTTCTTTTTTGGCTTTTTTCTTTAGTTCCGCCTCGAGAACTCATTTTCTTTTGTTTAGACCCTTTCCTCAAAAAGTCCCTTACTTATCTCTCCTGCTAATATGAGTTTTGACATATGATGCACTGTTAGTTGTTCTTTTTTGAATTTGATTTTTCCATTTTGCTATTTTGTAACCATACTCCACATGATTTATTTTTCTCCCTGTCACATGATTTAATTTGCACTATACAAAAAATAGATCACTTCTTTATTTATATTATTACCTATATTTAATTTCTTATCATATAAATCTCATGTCGTCTGTTCAACTAAGTGTAATATACAAACTTTTATTCAAACAGCCTTTAACAATTGAAATTTAGGACTTATTATATAAGTTAATAATCAAGTTTTAAGAGAGTGACACACCAAACTTTGTAATTAGTAATCGGCATGAGTCATCACAATATTAAACGTAGTAATGCCCCCACCATTTTTAAATTTTGGGTCCGCCTCTGAATACATACACGAGAGAGATAAGGGGCCAAAAGTTGAAAATCTTATGCGTGCAATGTGATTTGTTTTATTTCTCTACGTGAAGTGTAAATAATGTTGGGATTTGAATTCAAAATTCCAAATTAAAAGTATCATAAAAATGTTTGGTGTTTCTTTTGTTTTTTGAAGATTTTTTTGTTTAGCAGACAACTAATATCCTCTAATATCTAGGATATCTCTATGCTTAGCTTGATACATACTTAACACTTTTACTTGCAAAAAAATTCTCTTACATACTCTAACTTGTAAAAATTGGCCTACACATGTAAAATTAATTATAAGCAGGCGATAGAACCACACACATCTTCCATAAATATTTTTCCAAAGAAAATCTTTCGAAACATAGAGGGTGTTGGGATTAATTTAAAAGCTGGTCAAACCACTTCAAAAATATTTTTTGGCTTGTTTTAGTGTTTGGCAAATATCAAAACTGCTTTAAAAAGTAAGTGATTATAAGTCAAAAGTAATAAACTGACCAATCTCAACTTATCTCTTCAATTATTTTTGTTAACTTTAAAGCTAATTAGGTTTGACCAAGTAAGTGACTTTCTTATCCCTTAAATTCTCGTTAATACCATAAGTACCCTTCATAACAAATCTATTTAGGTTTGACCAACTAAATGACTTTCTTATCCCTTAAATTTTTTTAATATCAAAAGTACCCTTCATAACCAAGCTATTTCAGGTTTGACCAAATAAATGATTTTCTTATCCCTTAAATTCTTTTTAATGCCAAAAATACATATGCTACTCTTTCTTTCGCTTTCTTTTTTCTTCCGCCTTCCATATGAGCATTCAATCGCCTACAATTTTGCATAGCTATAACTTATTAGTTGTGTGCCATCTTCCAGGTTTATTCTTTTATGTATTTTCGTTCTTCATTTTTTTATTCTTTCTCTTGCTTATTGTACTGTCTATTTTCGAAAATCAGTTCAGATTCGCCAGAGCGTTCAACGACGGAAGCTATCCATTTGGTGAGGAGATTAGTGGAGCAGTATAGGGGGAGTAAGAAGAACTTGCATGTGGTGTTCATTCACCTTGAAAAAACGTACGATAAAGTCTCGAGGGAGGTTATGTGGAGGTGCTTGGAGGTTAGCAGCATCCGAGTAGCGTACACTAGGATGATTGAGAATATGTACGATGGTGCTAAGACTCGGGTGAGGATTTTAGGAGGAAACTTAGAGCCCTTTCAAGTTAAGATGAGGCTTAACCAGGGATCGACTCTTCGCCCGTTCTAATTTTCCCTAGCGATGTACGTACTGACGCGACATATCCAAGGGGAGGTGCCATGGTGTAGGATATATGCAGATGATATAGTGTTGGTCGACGATACACGAGACAATGTTAACGCAAGGTTGGAGGTTTGGAAAAAGATATTGGAGTCTAAAGATTTCAAGTTGAGCAGGACCAAAACAGAGTACTTGGAGTGCACATTCAGTGACAGGACCCTTGAAGTAGGCATGGATGTGAAGCTCGATGCTCAAGTCATCCCAAAAGAAATAGTTTCAAGTATCTCGGATCTATTATATACGTTAACAGGGAGATTGACGAGGATGTCACACATCGTATTAGAGTGGGATGGATGAAGTGAAGACTTGCATCCGGTGTTCTATGTGATAAGAATGTGCTGCCAAAACTTAAGGATAAATTTTACAGAGTAGTGGTTTGACCAACCCTACTATTGACGAGCGCAAAACACAACACGAAATTGATGCTCGCTAGCCAAAGATAGTATAGTTAAATTATCGTTTCCATATGGATTAGAGTTAAATAATGCTCTAGTAATTTCTGGTTTAACTGCTATTCAGGATGATCAAAACATGATTTGGATTGATTACAAACTATAATTAACTACTAAGTAAAGCAATTGACAATTAACTGCCAAGAACTAGAGATTAACAGAGTTGGTTTCTTATCAACGTAAGGAATAAGGGTCATGACATGATAGGTGCAAGATATCTATTTGATATTTAGCTCGAGTTTAATTCACTCTAATATTACAATGATTCTCACAAATTCACTCGATGATTAGTTCAAACATGTAGTCAATACTCCTCTCTCGATTAAATCTTAACTCTACAAGGTGAACTAATATAAGCACTGTGAAAATACGCAAGCCTGCGTTAATGGATTAGTCTTCAGCAAACTTTCTCGGTTGTAAACTCTCTGAACTTAGCTTGCCTGACAAAATTTTGTACTGATGTGTCGCACTATGCCATGTGCTATGGGTCGCACTAATGTATTTTTCTGTCAGACCAAAAACTACAAGTCTCTGAACTTGTCTGAAGAACTTTTGTACTAATGCGTCGCTCCATGCCACGCATTATGAGACGCACTAGTACATTTTTCTCTAGCTCATGCGCTTTCTTCCAACTTTCGTTTGCAACAACGGTCCACGAGCTCCAGATGCATTCTCGATTTAATTTCTTAGGATTTTACTCAGACTTCAAAGCTCCAAATTATTCGATTTAGCTCCAGAACATATTTTTAAATCGAAGTATAAAACACGTAATAAGTTCAAATTACCATCATTTAATCTCAAACACACTCAAAGTGCAGTAATTAGAGTGCAAAATACGGCTAAAAGACGTGTTCCTAGCCTACCATCAACACCCCGCACTTAAACTATTGCTCGTCCTCGAGCAATCAAACTATACTTCACATAGAGACGACATTCTCATCAGATAACTTCCCTAATGAATCATGCCAACAATAATTAAAGCAGACTAAGCACCTTATCATAACATTCTAGACTTGACTCACATGCACCACGTATTTCAAAAGCCTACTCACTTACTCTAACTCAGAGGCCAAATACATTACCTTTCCTTCGCAAATCATGTGCTCTCACACCAAATATAAAGAGTAGTTCCACACACACTAAAATTCAAGAACTAATAGGAACTCAAGATAGAAAGAATTAACTCACTCTTATAAATAAAATTCATGTGATACAAAAGACGTACCATAGGCTTGCCCGTAGTGTAAGACTCTACTAATGGAGCCCATTTGTAATAACCCGGCCGGTCGTTCCGAGAGTTTAGCCCTGTTTTCCCCGTATTTATTTTTTTATATGCATTCAGCTTCATTACGTTGTGTTAGATTGGTTGGCTCGGTTTCAGAGCAAATTTTGGAGAGAAATGCGACACTTAGTCTCTTATCTTGGTTCAATAGTGGAAAAGTCAACCAGAAGTTGAATTATTGGTATACAACCTTGGATTGCAGATTTTATGGTTCTTCGTTGGGTGATTTGGGACTTAGGAGTGTGTTCAGAATGTGGTTTTGATGTCCGGTGTAGAATTAGGCTTGAATTGGCGAAGGTTAGTTTTTGGCAATTTTCGGTCGGTAGTGGAAAATATTCTATAGGGGGTCAGAATGGAATTCCGACAGTTGGAGTAGGTTCGTAATGTCATTTTGGATATTTGGGCAAATTTTCAGGTCAATCGGATGTGTTTTGGATGGTTTAGCGGAATTTTGAAATTTCAAAGTTCATCGGCTTGAATTTGATGTGATTTTGGTGTTTTTGCGTTGTTTTTGGTGTTTCGAATGCTCGACTAAGTTTGAATGATGTTATGGGATATGTTGGTAGGTTTGGTTTAGGTACCGATGGCCTCGGGTGTATTTCGGATGCTCAAACGGGCATTTTTGGTCTTTGGGAGATTACTGGTTTTTCTGGTGTTTTAGCAGCAGTGATTGTTCACTGCGGTCGCGTGAGTTCATCCGCGATCGCGTAGAGTAAGTTGTGGCCAGGTGGATTTTGCGAATTGCGATCGCGTATGTAGGAGTGCGATCGCGTAGTGTGAGTAGTCTTGTCCACTGCGTTCGCATGGTGATGGTTGCGTTCGCATAGTAGTATTGGAGTGGCAATGTGGTGCTGGAATTTGCTCTATGTGATCGCATAGAGCTAGTTGCAATCGCACAGTTGTGAGAAGTGGTTCTTCGCGATCACACAGGTGTTTCTGCGATCGCATAGGGTTAGTTTGACTGGGCAGCATTTTGTTCTTCGCGATCACGTGCCTTCTTCCGCGATCGCATAGAGTAAAAGTCTGGGGCAGACAATTTAAGTTCTAATTTCTGGGATTCTTGGCCATAATTCATTTTTCTATTTAAGAGCTCGGGTGAAGGAGATTTTGGACGAGATTTCAGTGGGATTCTTGTGGTAAGTGTTCTTCAATCATTTTTTGGTTCAATTTCATGAATTTGTCTTGATTTTCATCATGCAATTTGAGGAATCAAGTAGAAAATTTGGGAAAAATAGGAGGAAGAATTTGGAAATTCTTTTGGTGATTTGAGTGGGAAATTGTGGTCCAATTTTGATGTTCTTGTTATGTACGGACTCATGGGAGAACAAGGATTCCTTGATATTATTTTTATCGGATTCCGAGATGTGGGCCCGAGGCTCGAATTTGGTCGAATTTCGAGAATTGTGTTAAAATCTATATCTTTCGATTGGGTTTTATTCCGTTAGCATATATTGATGATGTTAATCTGATTTTGGTTAGATTCGGAGCAATTGGGAGCCAATTCGAGGGGCAAGCGCATCGCGGAGTAGCTTTTGGGTTGTTTTGAGGTAAGTAACGATTGTATCTCTAAACCTGAGGGTAAGAAACCCCAGTATTTGATATTGTTTTGGTAAATAAGCTGACGCACATACTAGGTGACGAGCGTGTGGGCGTGCACCGATAGGGATTGAGACTTGGTCAATCCCGTAGCGACTATTAAGACGCGTATTAGAATTGAAATCTTACGATATCCTGTATTTTTGGAAATTTATACTTGTTTACGAGTTGTGAGCCATGTTTGGGGCCTTGGGCCGACCTGTTTAGACCCTCAGAGGTACTGTTACACTATTCTTACACTATCTCGATAGAACAATTGTGAACTCAGTCATGTTTACTAGTTGTTGTTATTTTCATTGTTATCACACGGTTTTGAAACTCAGAGAAGTAATTTGGGCTAAGCCCCGCGAGTTGAGATGAATTGCCCGAGTGGTTAGTGAAGATGACTGAGTGAGACCGAGAGCCGAGTATGTGAGAATAGTTATGGATCGGGCTGCACGCCGCAGCGATATATATATATATATATATGTAATGAGGCCGATAGCCGAGTATGTGAGGATAGTTATGAATATATTGTATTGGTAAAAAAAAAGTTTCACATGTAAGCTAGCTTTTGACGAATCAGCCAGTCACGTGGACACAGGAGAACGCGACAGCTCGATGTGATTCTTTGAAGAGGTACAGAAAAAAGAGGCACGATTCAATAAACCCTTGAGCTTATCAGCCATGGAAAACTCAACCTGATCAAAACATGGAAGAGGCACGGTCAGAATGAATCTAGACAAAGCTACGGGCAGATTCAAGAACCCACAATCGATTACTCGAACGTTATGTAACCGTACCCCAATTACCGTTATCCTTTGTAACGCCTCATTAATGTTATAATTAGTCATTAATGAGCAACCATAGCAAGAGTTGTATGTTATATCATGGAATCTCCTATATAAGGAAGGGGAATACAGCTTGTAAAGGCATTTGATTCTCGAATACAATTGACTTCGCTTTTCTATATTTCTGCAATATTGTCTATTATTCATTTTTCTCTATTTCCTTGATTATCAGTAACCCGTGTTCATCCTAGAAATAGCTTTAGTCAAAGGGTCTAATTCTTTGGTTAAACAAATTGGTTCCGTTACCGGGAATCTGATAATCTTTATTTACTTTTCAAGTGATATCCTCTGAACTATGTCAAACTCTAACGACAACAACCAGCAAAGGAATGGAACCCCAATTCCATCGCCTTCAGGAACCCCACGTGGTTCAAGGGAACAATCCCCATAAAGATCCAATAACAACAATGGTGATAATGATCAAACGGTGGAGCAAGATCGTGTAAAGCAAATGATTGCCGAGTATGTGAGCCAAGCTTTGCAAGAATTTGCGAGGGAATCACCGGTAGCGGTACCTACACCACCGACGCCACCCCTCAATAGTACCATCACTGTGGAAAATCCTCAATCTGGTTTGGCAAACATAGGAATAGGAGATACTCCTAATGAATCTATCGAAGCGAGACCAGGTATATCTAATAAATCAGAATTACAAAATTTACTGTTAACCATACAGAAACAGATGAAGGAGCAGAATGATCGCATTGAACAAATTCCTGGAGTACCACCTATCATCAAAGGCATTGATGTTGATAGATATTCTCAACAACTTTGGAAGCCAAGTGCGGCACCCTTGCATATACCTAAGAAGTTTAAAATGCCTGACGTTCCCAAATATGATGGAAAAACTGACCCATGTGATCATGGGACTTCTTTCACTACTGGAGTAAAAGGCAATGACTTAACAAAACAAGAGATTGAATCAGTCCTTGTCAAAAAGTTTGGGGAAACCCTCACCAAAGGAGCCCTAACCTGGTATTCTCTTCTCACTGAAAGTTCTATTGACTCTTTCGCTGAGCTTGCAGATTCATTTATAAAAGCACACTCTGGTGTACAAAAATTTGAGAAAAGAATGGAAGAAATATTCAAAATAAAACAAGGAGACACAAAATAACTCTGTGAGTTTGTAGACAGGTTTGAACGAGAAAGAATGCAGTTACCCAGGGTGCCTGATAATTGGGTGGCCATCGCATTTGCAAGCAACCTAAACGATAAAAGATCAGAAGCCACGAGACGACTTAAGGAAAGTCTAAGAGAATTCCTCGCTGCAACATGGAACGATGTATATAACAGGTATAGTACTAAACTCAGAATAGAAGAAGATATCATTGCTTGTTCGAGATGTGAAGATCATTCCAGATCCACACGTCCTGAATCAGATAGAAGATCAGGTAAAAATAGGTATGATCCTTACTTAGGACCCTCGGGACGCGATATTCGTCCCAGATTCGAAAACACTAGGTCGGACTATAGACCACAGGGAAGAGACATAGTCTCATCCTCGTCTAGATCCAGAAAAGATCGAGATGAACGACCTAGAGGTAATACTCAAATTGGGGATCATACCTTTAATGTAAGTACTACTGAACTTGTCTCAATATTGAGGAACATGGGAGACAAGGTTAAGTGGCCCAAAGAGATGCGATCAAATCCAAATAGAAGGAACCCAGATCACTGGTGTGAATTCCATAATGATCATGGGCACAAAACTGCGGATTGCATAATTTACAAGGAGAAGTAGTAAATTTATTGAAACAGGGCTATTTAACAGAATTGTTTAGTGATAAAGGTAAACAGGCATATATGAGGAACATGCAGGAGCCCCCCAAAGCCTCCTTCTCCAAAACGAACTGTCAACGTGATACATGGAGGTGAAGAAGAATGGTCTGCAAAACAACCACAAAGTTCACAATTACACATGGAAAATGGGCTCGTGAAAATATGGAAGATGACGTATAACTTTCGATGATGCAGATATCGGCGGATTAATGCTTCCTCACAACGATGCCCCGGTAATATCTTTACTTATTCATGACACAAAAAGAGTATTGATTAATCCAGGCAGTTCAGTCAATATCATTTTGCTAAGAGTCGTGGAAGAAGTGCTACTGGGGAATCAAGTAATCCCAAGGGCACGAGCCATATCAGGGTTTGTTAACTCTACGGTTATAACAAAAGGAGAAATTGAGCTTAGCACTTATGCTGAGGGGGTGATCAAAAGTACCAGGTTCCAAGTCATCGATACTGACATGGATTATAACGTGATCGTGTGAAGGCCATGGATCCACGACATGAAAGCAATACCCTCCACGTTGCATCAAGTAATTAAAGTCCCCTCTGAATGGGGAATTCAACAAATTAGAGGCGATCATCAGACCGCAAGAAATATAAACTCTGTGGTACACTACAACAAGAAAATGGAGGTGAAAGAATTACGAGATAACGGAATCTCCCAAGCGGGTAACACCGCCCAAATAGACATGGAAAAAATTACTACCCAAATAGGTACAGAAAGTATTATTGTTGAAACAGGTACGAAAGAAAATACTTACGAGAAGGTGAATCAAGTTACCACGGAAGGTGCATTAGACCACACGAATGCAAATTCCAGACTGGACGTCATTCATGAGCCGGAGGAAGATGATCACATCAAAACAACTACGAAGGAGCTCGAAGCTGTTCCATTATTGGAACGAAAGCCTGAACAAAAAATGTATATAGGCACGAGGCTGGGCCCCGGTCGAAGAGGTAAGTTAATTGATTATTTAAAGGCTAATGAAGACTACTTTGCATGGTCCCACTCAGATATGACAGGCATCCCACCAGAAATGATGACTCATAAACTAAATGAAGATCTATCCTCTGTACTTGTTAAGCAGAAGAAAAGAAAGCAAGGACCATTCAAGAACCAAGTGATCGACGAAGAGGTCCAAAAACTCTTGAAGATCGGTTCGATACGAGAGGTAACGTCCCCTAACTGTCTAGCGAACACTGTGGTAGTACCTAAAAAGAATGGAAAATGGAGAGTATGTGTAGATTATACTGATTTAAAAAAGCATACCCCAAAGATTCATTCCCATTACCACATATAGATCAAATGATTGATGCCACAACATGTCATGAATTATTAATCTTCTTAGATGAATATTATGGTTATAATCAGATTAAAATGAATCCCTCAGATGAGGAAAAAACTTCCTTCATTACAAACAGGGAGACTTACTGTTATAAAGTTATGTCTTTTGGCTTGAAAAACGCTGGAGCCACCTATCAAAGGTTAGTAACTAAAATGTTCCAAGAACATCTCGGAAAGACGATGGAAATCTATTTTGATGATATGTTGGTAAAATCAACACAAGCACAAGACCATTCCCAGAATATCTCTACTGCTTTTGATATTTTACGCATGTATAATATGAAGCGTAATCCAGAGAAATGCACTTTTGGAGTGCAATCAGGTAAATTTTTGGGTTTCCTTGTATCGAACATGGGAATAAGGGTAAATCCCGCTCAAATTAAAGCTATAGAAGATATACCTCATATTTTAACAAATAAAAAGGAAGTTCAAAGACTAACAGGGAGAATAGCAACTTTGGGAAGATTTATTTCTATGTCTTCCGAAAAAAGTTTTAAATTCTTCTCAGTTCTCAAAAAGCAGAATCAGTTTGAATGGACTGAAGAATGTCAGCAAGCTCTCAATAATATGAAGATTTATCTATCGATACCACCACTGCATTCAAATCCAAAATAAGGGGAAAGATTGTACATCTACCTGGCTGTCTCAGAAATTGCTGTAAGTGCAGTACTGGTAAGAGAAGAAAAAGGTAAACAATCACCTATCTATTATATAAGTAAAACTTTTCTAGATGCTGAGACTAGATATCAACATCTGGAAAAGTTAGCCTTAGCTTTAATAATGGCATCTAGAAAATTACGACCATATTTTCAATTCCACCCAATCACCGTTGTGACTTCATATCCTTTAAGAAATATTCTGCATAAAAAAGAATTGTCAGGGAGATTAGCCAAGTGGGCTATATAATTAAGTGAGCATGAAATAATCTATCAGCCTAGGATTGCAATTAAGTCTCAGATACTAGCTGATTTTGTTGCTTACTTTAGTAATAGCATTATTTCTGAAGTAGAGAAAGAGTTACAACTTTTTAACGGTGCTAATCCGGGCTTATGGACCCTATTCACCGATTGTTCTTCAAATATAAAAGGTGCCGACTTAGGCATAGTCTTAATATCACCCACGGGTGAAAAGGCACGACAAGCTATCAAGTGTTATCCTATAACTAACAAGGAAGCAGAGTACGAAACTGTTATTGTAGGGCTTGAACTCGCACGGGAGCTCTCAATCGAGCAAATTATGATCAACAGCGACTCCCAACTAGTAGTAAATCAGATACATGGGACTTACATCGCTCGAGAGACTCGAATGCAACAGTATCTTGAAAAAGCACGAGAGCTCGTGAGACAATTCAAAACATGGAAGGTAATGCAAATACCTAGAGAGGAAAATGTAGAAGCAGATGCATTAGCTAACCTCGCAGCAGTCACGGAAGTAACAAACAAAGACAATGCAATTATCGTCCAACTATTTCATTCAATAATAGACCAGGACAGGAATGAGGTAACTTTCAACAACTTAACCTGGGGCTGGAGAAACGAAATTCTTAATTTTTTGCAGAATGGCACCGTACCTGAAGACAGGAAAACAACTGAAGCACTTCGCCGCAAAGATGCACGGCCTGCCTTATTCGCAACTCGCCTTATCGCAAGATGTTCAGAGGACCCCTAGATAAATGCCTCAAACCTAACCAAATGGAATTTGTGATGAAAGAAGTCCACGAATGACACTATGGAAATCAGTTAGGGGCGAGATCCTTAGTGAAAACCCTAATCAGAGCTGGATACTATTGGCCTAAGATGAAAGAAGAAGCCGAGAACTTCGTATCCAAATGTGACAGGTGACAAAGGTTTTCAAATAACATGCATCGATCAACGGAATTATTGCATCCAATAATATCCCCATGGCCTTTCATGAAATGGGGTATGGACATAGTGGGACCTCTTCCCATAGCTAAAGGACAAGTACGGTTTTTACTCGTGCTAACCGACTATTTTACAACATGGGTAGAGGCTGAAGCATTCAAGCAAGTGCGAGAAAAAGAAGTTAAAAGCTTCTTATGGCGAAACATAATATGCCGCTTTGGAATACCAAAGGAAATCGTGTGCGATAATGGCCCACAATTCATAGGCTCGCAAATCACAGAATTCTTCGAAAGTTGGCAAATCAAGCGGATCACTTCAATGCCGTACCACCCCGTGGATAATGGTCAAGCTGAGTAAACGAATAAGGTAATCATCAACAATCAAAAGAAGCGGCTGGATAAATCCAAAGGAAACTGGCCTGACGAGTTACCAGCGGTACTATGGGAATACAAAACAACTTCAAAATAGCCACGGGAGAAACTCCGTTCGCACTTGTTTATGGCTCAGAAGACTTAATACATGTGGAGATTGGAGAACTAAGCATAAGGTTGTCAACAGCCATGGAGGAAAAAAAACGACGACGAATTGAGGACCAATCTGGACCTGCTCAAACCACGGAGAAAAGCAACACTGATACGGATGGCACCTCAAAAACAAATCATAGAGCGTTATTACAACCGTAAAGCTCATCTCAGGTACTTAAAGATTGGGGACTTCGTCCTCAAAAAAGCTTGTCAATCAACAAAAGAAGCAGTCGCAAGAAAACTCAAACCAAATTGGGAAGGACCTTAACAAATCTGAGACATAGCTGGGAAAGGCGCCTACGAGTTGGAAGCTATGGACGACAGAGTTCTACCAACAAGCTGGAATGCCATCCACCTAAAGAAGTATTACTTCTAAGGAAAAAATACCCACAGTCAGGTATCACACGTTAGATTTTATTTTGAACATTTAAAAATTTTACTAACTTTTTTAGATGATAGGCATAAAGCTAACCCATCACCAGATGATGATATTAGACCTGCAAAGATGCGAGGAAATAACACAATTCCCGGTCTAGGGTTACACTTTCTGATAGACGTTTTAAAGGGTTAAACAGTCATCATCAAAAAAACTATATACCTTTGAGTCCGGAATGTTTTTCCTTTTCAGGAAAAGAACCACAAGGAATAATCAAGTGCTCGAGATCTCATTCTTCAAAGCTCAAACACTTCGGGGACTATACAGTATGGAAGGGTAAGACGAAGCAAAGAAGACTATCATAAAGTCAAAAGCTCGAGCCTGAAGACCCATCTACCCAACAAGACAAGTGATACGAGCAGAATCGAAAGAAATAAAAAGAGTCATCCAAATACAAAGCCTAATGCAAAAAGCCAAAACCTTCAAACATATTCAGGTTGAAAGGAAAAATATTAGTCACGAGAAAGAAGTGTACATCTTTATACTTATTCAAAGCTGTTGTAAGAAAACAGTTAGGGGTAAAAGATCAGCATCAGTGTACTCATTCAAAAAACTGTTATCAAATAAAACAGTTGTGGATGAAAGATCTAAATCCTTGTATTTTTTTCAGAAAACTGTTATCAAATAAAACAGTTGTGGATGAAAGATCTAAATCCTTGTATTTTTTTCAGAAAACTGTTATCAAATAAAACAGTTGTGGATGAAAGATCTAAATCCTTGTATTTTTTTCAGAAAACTGTTATCAAATAAAACAGTTGTGGATGAAAGATCTAAATCCTTGTATTTTTTTCAGAAAACTGTTATCAAAACAGTTACGAATAAGAAAACATTTCCCTCGTAGTTACTAGAAAACTGTTTCCAACGAAAATAGTTGCGGGTAAAAATCCCAATCTTTATAAAAACTATTACTAGTAAAAACTAGTTGTTCCCTTGTATTAATATCAAAAAACTGTTACCTACGAAAAATAGTTACGAAATACAAGAGTATATCAAATTTGTTAAACAAAAACAATTGCAACATGAGTTTAAGACTATAATCAAATACATGCAAAATGTCATGGACGTTCAAACAAAAAACTTTCCTTGGAAACATTCTTAAGCATGTGTAAAATTCCTATCACTCTATTGCATTATCATGAAGTTGAGACATCTTCTTCATGTTAATTATAAAGGGCCCTCTTCCATAAATTATGCCTACTACAAAAAGGCACATATTTAATTTGACACCTTGCCTATTGCAAAAAGGTACGAGTAATCTCAAGCATTCTACATGCAAAACTCAGAGGTAAAACTAAAACCTCAAAAAATGAAGCATGTAAAAGACTTAAAGAGTGAAACAGAAACTCAACAAAAGTCATACTAACATTAATATATTAAAATGGCTAAGAAAAAACTAAGTATTAACTTATACTTAGCTTTATAAATTTTTTATATACATTGAGGTGCCTCTAAGTTGTCATTTGGGGACTTTAAAGAAATCCAAATTTACCCCCGATGGGACTGGGGGTAACCACCAATTGAGAAAAAGAAAAACAAAAGAGGGTGAACCAACTAGACTTCTTCAGGAGGGGGGTTGACTTCACTGGCAGAAGGAGCGGGAGCAACTAGGGATGAAGTCTCACCATCAGGTGAAGAAAGGTTATGACCTTGTTGAGCCTTCTCCATGGCTTCTTTAGTTTTAGCTATTTCAGCACTAAGGTCGAAACCCTCTTGACTCATTTCCGTCAATGTGTCAAGGCGAGAATTCATGTACGCCCAACTCACATCGACATCAGCCACCTCTTCAAGATCTTCATAATCCCTTTCCCATACTTGAAGCTCAGCTCTCAATCCGTTCTTCTCCGCTTCCGCAGCCTCATGGGTGCCCCTTAACGGTACAATCGACTCCTCTAGAGTTTGAACTTTATCTAAAGCCTTACGAAGGTCCTCTTGAGTACGAATGAGTGATTGTACGAGCTCGCCTGAGTATTCCTCCTTCTGCCTAACAAGTTTTTCATGTCTCTAATCTCCTTTGAGGCGCGGGACAACTGCTCAGCAAACGAGGACTCCAGAACACTCTTGTCTTTATCAGCCTGACTGGAAGAAGCCTTCTCTACAGCCAGTTCTGCTGCCATGAGCCTCATCTGCCGCTTCAAGGTACTCCTTTCCTTTTCTAAGGCATCCATGTCAATCCTTAGGCTATCATAATGTGCTTTCGAATTATCAACATCGGCCTGCAACTCTTTTGTCTCCTGGTCCGTGTTTGAGATCCTCTTCATGAGCTCCATGCGTATAATATTAATCTACAAGAAATAAACCATTCAGAAATGGTAAATTTCATATACGAAAATGAAAGAGGATAACCTGCATCATACCTTCAAAGAAGTATGCACGACCTCATTGGCCCATGTAACAGCACCATGGCTGGCTAGCTTGGCTTTCTCAGAGGGACCTATCAAAGGCTCACACTTCGGGATCACCCGTTTTCTTGAAAAGATTCCCCTCAGCTGGAACCTCTATTACCACCTGCCGCATCTCTATGCTGGAAGGCCCTACTTCCCTAGCGGAAGGCATGGAAGCATGCATAGATGAAACAACAACAGGCATGGAGGGTTGAGGAGCTAGAGAATCCACGGGCAAAGCAGTAGGCACGGAGGGTTGGAGATTTAAGGAAGTCATGGGAAAAGCAACAACTGAAGCCATAATAGCCAAATGAGCAGATGAGACAGCTTCTCTTAAAGAAGTAGGAAAGACAGCAGCCAAAGGGACATCGTCAGGAGCAGTGTCAACACCTTCATGAAACAGGCAATCCACATACTTATGAATGGGGGAATGTGAAACATCTTCAAGGGTAGAGGGCTCAACCACAGACACGGAAGGCAAGATCAAGGGTGTAAGCTCATCAGCTGAAACCACCCGCCTTCTCCGTAGCATGTGTACTAAAGCACCTTCTTCTTCTTCTTCTTCTTCTTCTTCTTCTTATTCTTCTTCTTCTTATTCTTCTTCTACGGAACGAGACTCACCAATATTCCTCTTCGAGGAAGATGAACCAACAATAATTTCTTGTGCCTGAGCCAAAGACAACTTCGGGATAGATGAAGCAGACACCCCATGAGCAGAGAACCCTATTAAAAGGGAAAAAGTTAAACGACAAATAAAGAAGAGACTCGAGTAAGGAAAGAAGCAAGAACAAGAGCTTCACTTACCGTGGGTTTATATGCCGACCATACCTCCTAGCGAGGTACTTCCAAGATGTCTCTTCTAAAGGAGCAACAAACAACAATTTTTCTACCCAATCACGGATACCAGAGACATTCTCAACAGTATCCATGATTGCTGAGAAAAGAAGAAACAGATATGATGTTAATAAAACATCTCAAGTCAAAATGAGGAAAAATAAATAAAAGTGAGCTAAAGCATACTCACGTGCGTGATTCCACTTCTCAGGGAAGGGAAGATTTTCTTCACCCACTAAACCAACAGTGGGTACAACAACATACCTGAGGTACCAACCCCTATCCTTATCATCTCCAGGGGTTATCAGCACTCTTTTGCTTCTAGCAGTCAGNTGTTATTCTTGG
Organism: Nicotiana knightiana; assembly: GCA_005239525.1. Classification (NCBI taxonomy): domain Eukaryota; kingdom Viridiplantae; phylum Streptophyta; class Magnoliopsida; order Solanales; family Solanaceae; genus Nicotiana; species Nicotiana knightiana. Next base: position 20,026 of record ML411280.1, read on the forward strand.
ATTAGTATTCGGAATATAGACAGGGAAATCAGGCCTCCAAAAGCACTCCCTACGAACAAGGGAAATCTGACCCTCAGTTATAAGAGTTGGATACCTTTCGACACTCTCAAGAGAAGAAGATTGGTCTACAAGAACTTGACTATCTCTAGCAAAACCAAACTCAGCAGGGACAATTTCATCAACTCCAGGTTCACGAAGGCGTTCACCTCTACCTCTAGACAAAGACCGAGAAACCCTAAATCTCGAAGAAACTAGAGATCTAGTGGAAGAAGAAGAACTATCTGAGAAGAAGAGGAGCCCCTCGAAGGAGTGGATCCTAAACTTCAAAGTCTACCACCCCTCCGACTCCTAGTCGAAGCAGAAGATGGCGTTAAACTTTCAATATCTATTACTCCCTGAGGTTAGTTTGAATAAGACATGTTTAGAAAAGCAAGAAGAAAGTTCTTTATAAAAGACAAAGTTAGAAAGTGTTTTGTGGAAGCAAAGAAAAGAAGAAAGGTATTTATACTTGAGGACAACCGTCAAACATGGGGAAAAAAAGAAAAATAATGATGAAAAGTCATAATTGAAGATGTCACTTCGGGACTAACACAGCCGCAAAAAGCCCTAAAAGGTGCTGAGTAAATGCAGAACCAATCCAAAAAGGACACGTGGTATGATCATTAAATGGAAATGACAAACGACGCCTATGATGCAGAGAAGGATACAATGTTTCGAGGAAAAGTGGCGGCAAAATATTCCCGCCATAAATGAATATCCACTTACCAAATATTAATTGATAAATATATGGTAAGTGGGGGGACTATCTGTATTTGTAAAAAAAGAGTTTCACACGTAAGCCAGCTTTTGACAACTCAGCCAGTCACGTGGACACAGGAGAACACGACAGTTGGATGTGATTCTTTGAAGAGGTACGGAACAAAGAGGCATGATTCAATAAAGCCTCGAGCTTATCAGCCACGGGAAACTCAACCTGACCAAAACAGGGAAGAGGCACAGGCAGAATGAATCTTGACGAAGCTACGGGCAGATTCAAGAACCCACAATTGATTACTCGAACGTTATGTAACCGTACCCCAATTACCGTTATCCTTTGTAACGCCTNGAGGACTCTCCTATATAAGGAAGGGGAATACAACTTGTAAAGGCATCTGATTCTCTAATACAATTGACTTCCCTTTTCTATATTTCTGCAATATTGTCTATTATTCATTTTTCTCTATTTCCTTGATTATCAGTAACCCGTGTTCATCCTAGAAATAACTTTAGTCAATGGATCCTCACACACACATTGTCACATAACTCACTTAGGATCGTACCTATCCAGACTCTCTAGTCAAAGCAGATAAGTATATCAAAATCAAACATTTTAAGGCACTCATACATGAGTCACGAACTGAGCCTAGGCGTCACCACTAAGGCACTCACTACTCTCAAGGCACAAGAAAATTTATCTCCATTTACCACTAAGGCACAAGACTTCACTATTCCTAATTAAAAAAACTAACTACCCCGGGTTCAAATAAACCTCTTGGAAAAGAACCGCGGCACAAAGAAAAAATGATAGGGAATTGTTACACTACCTAAGAAAACAAAAAAAAACGTCTATAATTATTTTTCGACTTTAATACCTCAAGAAGACAACCGAGGAAATCCATCGTCAGGAAAAGTCAAAAAAAAATTTCAATCAAAAGAAATGAAAATAAAAACACATGTACATATTTACAACTCCCCACCCCAAACTTTAAATTGTGGCATGTCCCAATGAAATACAAATAAAAACAAAGCGATACATGAAACTTCCCTGATTCATCTAGTTGGGGTCTGAATCGAAGTCCGGATCTCCTTTGCACGCCCGACCCAGTGCACACATCCATGCTGAGAGCTTCTTTTCGGACTTCTTTGGGTACACCCCACACTTATCAATTTTACTCTCTCCAAGTTTCCCCTTTAGCCCCACCCCACCCTTTCTTCCCCCACTCTGAGCATGAGCTGCCTTTCCTGAATATCCAGAATTGATCTGCCCGTAGCTGATCCATGTCCAGTTTGCATGCAATAGGGAGTGGAAATGGTTATTGGAAGAATTGTACCTAGCAAGAGTCGGGGTGGATTTCCACAAGCAGCTACAATGGGTGTTAGGGGTATACTTGTCACGACCCAAAAATCGCTAGCCGTGATGGCACCTAACTCGACCCGCTAGGTAAGCCAACTAACCGACAATACCAGCCAAAAGAAATTATAGGAAGATAATGAAGAAAAATCTGAATTTTTACAAATTACCCAAGAACTGGTAATACAAATCATGAGCTTCTAAGACTTAGAATTTACAAGTTGATACAAATAATTAAACGATCTGTTGAAAACTACATAAACATATTAATAAAATCAAAAGCCACCAAGGACAAGTAGTAGCTATATTCGGAATGCACGAACATATTCAGGGCCAGCTCCCAACATCACCAGCAGCTCTGCTCCAAAAGTCTGCACACAAGGTGCAGTAGTGCAGTATGAGTACAACCGAACCCATGTACTCAGTAAGTATTTTGTCTAACCTCGTCGAAGTAGTGACAAGACTTTTTAGTAAAAAGATGCTTACTAATAAAGATCTGTACCGAAATCTAGCAATAGGACTATAATACAATATAACAGAATATACACAAAACGAGTGTAAGAAAAAACTAACAGAGTACTAGAAGAAATCATAATTCAACAGGTTCCAACATCTCACCAATCCTTTTCTTAGAGCAAAAACCAATAAATCAAAATAATCACCTCAAAACTTTCGTAGTGTGAGAAATATACTCAATATATCAAATCCAACAGCACGACAGCATCCTTCGTGTATTTATCTCATCCATAGCAATTATGCGTAAAACAGTACCAACCAAATGGCAGAAATGCCGATAACAGAAATGACAAAGTAAGAAATACACAAGTAGCAATGAAGAACGATAATGTACATAATAATATCAGTAACATACTAGGCAGAAAATAGAGGTAATGACAACAATTAGGTAAAGGAATGTAACTTCGACTAACTAGCATGGTGAAGGCATGAAGATAGATATGACAAATAAGGAAGAGAACACATGATCTTTATAAGTTAACAAGTAGAGACATGAACGATTAACATGGAAGAAGACCAATACTTAAGTGCAACAAAACAGATGACATGGATGCAATCATAAGAGCAGGAAGTAGGCATGATATTGGTAAGTTAAGAAAATAGAAGGCATGGGTAACACGACAACAACTGTGACAAAGGATAAAGACAGAACAATGACGACAAATCACATAAGTACCATGAATACGACAATAATAACTCAAGGTAGATACATAAAGATATCTGCAAGAAAAGGATATCACAACATAATGCATATATCTCATCCTTACTTGCACAGAAACACCCTTCGTTCCATGAACTCGCAATAACATGAAAGCATAATAACATGAATGCAGTGGCACGACATCACCCTTCGTGCTTTTACTCACAAATGATATGGCACGGCATCACCCTTCATACTTTTACTCTCAATAATATGACACAACATCACCGTTTGTGCTTTTACTCTCAATGATATGGCATGGCATCACCCTTCGTCCTTTACACTCTCCTAACATGATACTGTATATACAATGGCACGACATCACCCTTCGTGCTTTACACTTTCCTCACATGATAATGTATATGCAATGGCAGGGCATCACCCTTCATGCTTTACACAATTCCTTACCAAACATGTGTATATCAATGACCACAAAGCAAGGAACATAAATAGCATCACAGAGAGTGTTTAAGCGAATAATAAAAAAGAATATCAATCACAACCTTCCAAGCCAACAGTGGTTCAATAAACCCACCATAACCTTATTATTCAATTATTTTCACAAATCTCACGAATTATCTACAACCCAAGTATAGAATCTAGTACCTCAAGAATATCGGCTATAGCAATGTATTAATGACTATGCATAGTGATGACTGAGCTAAATTCCATCACATTTGATCAAATTATAATAAACTTAGTCTCTAACATTTAATACTATGTTCTTAGTATCTAAGAGTAGTAAGGCATGAATCAAGAAGATCAAGTGAATTTACAAGACACGATTTATAACATAATTTACCCCCGAGCATGGTTAACCTTGGCACATGCATATATTCTCGTCACCTCATGTCTGTATCACCCCCGCATGTAGCAAACAATGTCAAATAGTAGGGAAAATTCCCTCAACAAGGTTAGGCAAGACACTTATCTTAATTCGGCTAATTCAATACTCAATTTAGCTTTTACTTTACAAGATTCACCTCCGCTTGGCTCAATCTAGCCAAAGACGACTTAAATACATCACACAATGCAAGGGAAAACAATTTCAATTAATAAAGCTGTGATTTTTATTCAATTTCTAAAAAGTCAACAACAGTAAACCCTCGGGCCCGACCGGTCAAAACCCGGGTCCAAGGGTAGGTCTTGACTACCCATAGCCTCACGAGTCCAAATATGTATTTTGTTTCCATATCCGAGTCCTATTTAACTCTCAAATCCAAAATTTCCATTTTTCAAAGTTTTGACAAAATTCCCAAATTTTCCCTAGATTTCTCATGAATTTGATGTTAATTCTTGTGTAAAATCATGAAATGTAGTGGAGAATTGATTATAGGCACTTACCCAATGATTTGATATGAAAATCCCTTCACAAAATCGCCTCCCATCGAAGCTAGGGTTCAAAATATATTAAAATGAAGTTAAGTCTTGGAATTCTTAGTATTTAGCAGGCTGCAAATGTTGCATTTGCGCCAGGGGGTTCGCAAATGGGAATAAATTATCGCAAATGCGAACTGGGGGATTTCTGCTAAGGTCGCATTTGCGACCAAAATCTTCGCAATGCAAAAAGGGGGCCGTCGCAAATGCGAGGAATTCTTTGCAAAAGCGGACTCCAGCCCAACAACTCGGGTTTGCAAATGAGCCCCCAAGGACACCAGAACCAACACTCAAATTTAAACAAAAGAAATCTGAAACCAATCTGAAACTCACCCGAGCCCCCGAGGATCGAACCCAAACACCCACACAAGTCTAAAAACATAACACAAACTTGCTCGAGTGATCAAAATATCAAAATAACCTATAGAATCACGAATCGGATGCCAAAATGCATGAAGATCAAAGGAAACTTCAAGAACTTCTAGAATCGCAAACAAATGTCTGAACCATATCAAATCAACTCCAAATGGTGCCAATTTTGCAGACAAGTTCTGCATGATGAGACAAACCTACTCGGGGCTTCAACTCATGCATAACAACCTCGAAACGACGAATCGCACCTCCAGTCAAAATCAATGAACTTTGGAACTTCAACTTCTACAATCGATGCCAAAACCTTTCAAAACATGTCTGATTGACCTCAAATTTTGGACACACGTCACATTAGACATTACTGACCTATTCCAACTCTCAGAATCAGAATCCGACCCCGATATCAAAAAGTCAACTCCTGGTCAAACATTCAAAAAATCCAACTTCCGCCATTTCAAGACAAATTCGACTACGGACCTCCAAATTACAATCCGGACACGCTCCCAAGTCCAAAATCACCCAACAAAGCTAACGGAACCCATGTAATTCCATTCCGAGATCCAATACTAAAAGGTCAAACTTGGTAAACTCTTCCAACCCAAAGCTTAAATCTTGAAGTTCATTCTTCCAAATATTTTCCAGATAACTTGAAAACCAACACCGACAATTTACGCAAATTATAAAACATCACGCGAAAATACTCAAGCCCTCAAATTATCAAGAAAAGTACAAATGCTCGGAACGACCAATCGGGTCGTTACAATACACTTGGCAGAAGAAAATGGAACAACTAAATTGCACTTCCAAACACGTGGTTTTGATTTCTAATTCTACTTTTACCCTAAAAATTATAATCTAAGAAAAGAAACTAGAAGCGAATGATTGTTTTGGTGTTTTTCTAAATAGTTAAAAAGACTAGGGATGTGACCATAACCTAGGTGTTCGCCTAATGGGTTAAAAAGCCTAGGGATGTGACCATAACCTAGGTGTTCTTGAAGTTTTGCAGACAAGTATCACAACCAATTCTAGAATCGCACCCAAACGTCCGAACTATATCAAATCAACGAAATCACACTGCAAATCAAAATCAATGAACTTTGGAACTTCAACTTCTACAACCGATGCCAAAACCTTTCAAAACACGTCTGATTAACCTCGAATTTTGCACACACGTCATATACAACATTACGGACCTATCAAAACTCATGGAATCAGAATCCGACCCCGATATCAAAAAGTCCACTCCTGGTCAAACTCCCCAAAAATCCAACTTCCACTATTTCAAGACAAATTCGACTACGGACTTCCAAATTACAATCCAGACGCCCTCCTAAGTCCAAAATCATCCAACATAGCTAACAGAACCCACAAAATTTCATTCCGAGATCCAATACTAAAAGGTCAAACTTGGTCAACTCTTCTAACTCAAAGCTTAAATCTTGAAGTTCATTCTTCCAAATCAATTCCGGATAACTTGAAAACCAACACCGACGATTTATGAAAATCATAATATATCTTGCGGAGATACTCCAGCCCTCAAACTACTGAGAAAAGTGCAAATGCTTGAAACGACTAATCGTGTCATTACATCCTCCACCACTTAAACACATGTTCGTACTCGAACGTGCCAAGAGTTGTTCCAAAGCTGTCAAACTACGGTGAAACCTTACTATGCATATACCCGGGGGTGATCCCATGTCACCATGCTCCATATAAGCCTGCCAACGCAACATAACTTGACATCCTTACTTAATCTTTGGTCCTTAACCTTAGAATCCAATCTCCAACATCCAAAATTCATTACAAGCCCCGAATCTCACATCTACACACTGTATAAACCTGAACAGCTGTATCAGGTCATAGCCATAACCCGAAGATGAAATCACGTAATACGCCCAATTAATCTGACACTCACAGCAGGAACTCTTGACCGTCGTTACTGCCCAAAACAAATCCGGTGTCGGTAGCAAACCTCATCTCGATTAGAGCCCCGTTCAAACCTTCATACCCTACCGATGATGAAAGAATCACACATAACCTCTTAACCACTCATCTGATCAATAAGCCAACAAACTCACACGTCCGACCAGGGCTATTGCCCAAATCCTCAGCAAAATATAGTGTTATTCTTCCAAACCTCCCTCATCCCAATACGACAGTGCAAACCTCAAGTCTAGAAACCTTATCTCAGCCAATATAAGTAGACCTACTGACAAGTATCAACAATAATCATATGTAGCCCCCACAACACGGTCCCGAACCCTAACAAGTAATAATTCAAACATGACAGATAATAGTAAGAGAGCTAAATAAGAAGTCTACTACACAAGTTAAGCAGGCAGGGAAATTTTAGCATTTTACTATGAACTATTTTCAACAAGATAAAAGTAAAACTACACGAAGTAAGCATCAGGAGTTACATTTCATCCCAATACCGTTGCAGCGTGCAACCCGATCCCATCATATCAATCCACATAGGGTACTCATAGAGCCATAATACTCGGGCTCACTGATCACATATGTGTCTGTCGCCCCCCTGGAGATCGGGTAAGGGCTCAAAATTACCTTGAGGGGAAGGTGTTAGGTACCCCTCGAGGTCCACAATGGTGGGTCCCAACCGGACTTAATTAAGCGAATTAGTCAATAAGGAAAATAAAAAAATTCAGACAACCATTATTTTTTAAAGCATGAAATTGAAGGGGTGCTAAGTTTCTTAGCCTATAGGCTCATTTCCATGCAATACTTGGTAACTTTCCCCAAGTTGGGGTGCTACACATAGTATTAGCGCACGAGTCATCATCTCCTTTACTGCCCGATTACTATCTTTCAGTTATTACGTAAGTGTTCTAATAGCTTCTAACTCGTTCCTTATGTGTGCACTACTCGTCCCTTACCTATGGTCCTGGAGGTATTTAGGACCTCTATTTAGGGTTGTTCTAGACTGACCTATGTTGTTTAAAATGAGGAAAATCTAGGCGACAAACAAAATTCAGATAGGACTATCATATAAGGGGGCAACTAAGGTCTCATATTAACCTCCACAAGTAGACAACAAATGCACGAAATTAAATCAGACAACTTTATTGATTTAGGATCCTATAGGCAGGATATCTAGATGAGCATAAATAGAATGTAAGACAGCAGTTCATTAAAACGAGTGTTGGGACCTACTGGCTTGCCTACTGATTTGGTTAAGACTCTAAATCTGGGCAAACTTCAAGCAGTACTAAATCACAGTTCTTTTTATCCCCAAAATTCTTAATAATCCTACAGGCTTGCCTAAGTGATAACTAGAACATAATCATATAGGCATGGTATCTAAAAACTGTTAATTAGACCAATAACAACGAGTTACTGATTTTAACAAACATGTTTTTATCCTTTAGACCCTATAGGCATGATTTTTAAGTGTTAGGACTCATTCACCCTATAGGCATGATATCTATTACTTTAAATGCTATAGACATGATTTCTAGGTTTTGAAACTGATTTTTATCTTCTATAGGTGTGGTATCTAAATTGAAACCTGTTTTTTTTTATCTCCTATAGGCATGATATCTAAGTCGTATGTGGGCAGAATTTTAAGCAACTTGCTAGGAAGGTTATTATTCAAACAGATCACTAATGCATATATGTTATAAAATATACACGGATCCTATAAACAGGATTTCTAATGCAAAGGGTCTAAAAACATGACTTCTAGTTATGCGAGTTTTAAAAGTACAGAACTAAATAATCAAGAAATTTCTATAGGAAGGATCTCTAAACAAGTAATAGCAATCACACAACTTGATCAACATAATTAAACCTATAGGCAGGATTTCTACCCAAATTTAACAAAAATAGAAGGAAATTCCTCCCCTCCCCCCCCCCCCCCCCCCNACAGATATTATTACAATCTAGAATGAATAAATTGCATAATAGAATCCATTACACAATAGGGAGCCTTCATAGGCCCAATATAAATCTAGGTACCAAACCTTCTAATAGAACAACTTTGGAGCACATCATAGGGATTCATAGCACATTAGAACCAGGTTTCCAGTGTGTCAAAGTTCCCAAGGGCCTCACGGGACGCAGCGCGATGCTCACACCAGAATCACATTCAGAAGATAGTTCAAGAGATTGGAAAACCAATCCTAGTGCGTCAGAGTTCAAGGGAGTCTCACGTTGACCCTAAGAAATGCCCACACTTGAGTGGTTGGGAACCTAAATGACTAGGAGTAGAGGTTTTTAAAAAAAATCAGTACATAAAAGGGATAAGGGACATGTTTTTAAAACAGTTGGATTTCAGAAGAAACATGATTCAGAACCTAGAGTTGCAAGTAGAATTGCACCAAGAAGACAAACATAATTCATGCTCAAACACATAACTCAAATAAATTGAAGTCTAGTGAAGTTAAATATTTAGACTAGTACTTATCACAGAAGCAGTGAGGCCAAATAATTGAGTTGGCCAGATACATGAAATAAACAGACTGGGCAGAGAAGTTAAGCAACAAATTGACTGATTACATGTTCATAGTGTGCAAAGTTCAGAATAGGTATAGAATTAACAAATAATGAATGAAATAAATTTGAACCTTAGACTAACCTATGAAAGAATTCATATTATTCGAAATAACTTAGTCCTAAGTTAACAGTGTTACTAAATGAGATCATATAATCATGTGAAAGATATAATTGATACTGGCTAGTCAAGCAATGTGTAAAGAATGAAATTGCAAAGGTTAGGGCATACCAGTTAGGGGAGAAAGTAAACAGGAAGATGAAAGCAATTGGAATCCAAGAGTCTAGCCTTGGCTTTCAGCCGGCTAGACAATGCAACAAATCAGAGTGATAAAGAGAACTCAAGTGTATGTAAGTGTATGAGTGTAAGAGTGATCTTAGTCTCAGTGTTAATTTGTGATTCAAATAATGAAAGGTTTATATAGCAACAGTAGAGTACACCAAATAAGGCATAAGAATCAATTGCACACAAATAAGGCATGCAACTTTACTTAATCAATCAATTAGAGCTAACGGGAATAAATTGACAGTAAGAGTAACTTAAATCAAGGGGCATATTTCATGGAGTAAGTCAGTAGTCAAGATTTAGGCTAAATAAGGTAAGTAGTAAATCCAGAAATCAATTATAGGCCAGTCAAAACAATCAAAACCCAGAAATCAAGCCAACAATGAGAATTAAGGAAAGTAGTACCAATTACGAATCACATATAAGGAAAGAATATGTAAAAAACTGTCAAGGAGATATCAGTTTTAAAAGAAAAGCATAATTTTCAAACCCTAATTAAGCAAGTAAATAAGTTGATCAACTAATTGACAGAGCCACAATAAACATTATAACCAATAGTCAAATAATGAAAAACCCTAAGGTGTAAAGACATATGAAACTCAAGTAAAAGAAATCGGTCAAACAGTAAAGAAGAAAACCAGAGTTTAACATTTAAACATTTTAAACAGTTTTGCAGAAACCTCTAAAATCAAAACCCTAGTTTGTAGGGAAAATGAGATTGGTCGATAATAGTAGTAAAAATAGAAGAATCTTAAAGTGAAAATACTACACAAACTCAAAACATTTCAGATCTAAATTGATCTGAACTAATTTAGCCAGAAATAGTTAGGTTTGTACAAAGTAACAGAGGTAGAAAAAATTGAATTTTGAACTAGAGATATGAAGCCATGAAAACACAAAAATGATAATACTCACAGACATGGGGGTAAATACAGACAGATTAACGGAGAACATGAGGGGTTTGAGTCAAATCTGGCTCAAGCTTCTTGAGATTCCATCAAGTGATATGAAAATTGAACAACCAGTAGTGATAGGAGGCCTGATAAGACCTAGAATCGAAGAAGAAACCCATTAATCAAAGGGGTTTTAGTGATGGCGAGATAGGGTGCAACACCCCGTAAATTTGTCTTAGGTATGGATGTGTTAAATGAGTAGTAAGGTTATATTTTGGACATGTGAAGTTATATTATTATGAGTATGGATGGAAATAGTTATTTTAGAATCAAAAGGAAGAGTGAGGTATACAAGATTTGATAAAATTTGTGAAGTTTACAAATGTTAGTTTTGCATGAGGTTTAGTGAAAAAAGTGTAAGGTATTTGGGAAAACCCAAAACATAAAAGTTGTAGGCCTTTGAAATAGCTTTCCAACGATATATTTTGGAACCCAAACAGATCTATGTGAAAAATGTTATGTACGTTTTACATAACAGTGAGCAATATGCACGCCCCGAGCACGGCCGCGCACATGTGGCAGTGTTCCTGCCATTTTGCGCGGTCAGCTGCGAGTTCAGTCCTACATTTGCATGGGGGCACACTTGGAGAGTTATTTATAAATCCCTACTTCTTCCTCCACATCCCCAAAAACATAAAAACTTGCTCTAGAAAGGAATGCTCTCAAAAACCTAACTCCTTAAGGGTCCCTCCACCACCCAAGGTAAGTTCTAATGGTGATTCTAAGTTAATTTTAATTTCTCAACATCTTATTAACATGGGTAAACCCTCCATATCATTAGATATACGATTGGTACATCATTGTTGAGAGAAGGAACACTAGAACTCGAATTCAAGGGGATTGAACTTCAAAGAAGTAATGTCTTCACCCTCTAATTGATTCTAACATTAATTTAGTGATTATAGACCCTAGTTCATGAGACATTAGTTGATGGGTTTGATAGAAAATTATGAACGGTTATAGGTTTGGTGGGTTGTGATTATTAATTAAGGGCCTTGTTTACCTTATGGTGATAAAGAATAATGTTGATTATAACCATTTGAGATTCTAGAATTTATCTAGGAGAAAGAGAATGAGTTATTGGGTGTAGAGACACCATTAATAAGAACTATGAAGCTTCATGCCACTAAGTGTTTGTTAAAATGCCCAAGTGACCAAAACATGACTATTGTGGCTAATTTGGAATCCCTTTGACTTGTATTGATATAGATTAAAGTTGAAAGGGTTGGTGAATGTTATATTACGCTCAAGAGTAGGAAGTTAAGGTATGTAAGGCTAACTCTCTATGTTTGGGAATGTTACTGATTCTCCCTACACTATGTTTCTTTTAACATGTTACCAATTGCCTCAGAAATATAGTTAAGCCCAGTTCCTTGAATAGTTGCAGAACTTCTATTCTCTAGCTTCCCAACTCGTTCATGACTTTCATTCTGAACGTTGTGAAATCAGTGCGTAATCAATATAGACTTGGGTTGATGCCCATGAGTCTCAGTCTATATTACTCAGCATGTCATAAATAATTAAAGTTTCAATCTTCATAATCAGTTCATGAATACATGTCTCAGTCTAGCTCTATTCAGCATTCAAGTATGATGTAACTCAGTATGGTTCAGTATTTCAGCATCATTTATTTCAGTATGATATTCAGTTCCTGAATGTTGAACACTTATATTTAGGCATGAGGTCATAGTTTATATGCTTTATGCATGTTTGAGCCTGAGGCCGTAGTTTATGCTTTATGTATGTTTGGGCCTGAGGCCGTAGTTATGTATAGGTATACTTGGGCCTGAGGCCGTAGCCTGTGCAGATATGTTGGGCCCGAGGTCGTAGCTTTTTCAGATAAACAGGTTGTTTGTCTTTCAGAAGAAGGAGTATTCATATCTTTACTTCCTTTGTTCAGTTCAATTACCAGTTATCAGTTATCATTTCAGTTTCAGTTTAAATAGTTATCATTTCAGTTATCAATTATCAATTCTCAGTTATCAGCTTAGTTTCAATTTTAACATTTATAATTCTTTCTTTCAGTTGCTTTACATACCGGTGTAATTCAAATGTACTGATGTCCCTTTTGGCCCAGGTCCCGCATCTCACAATGCAGGTAATGATTTACAGGTTGACGATTTAGAGCGCTAGGATTCTCGTACCAGCTATTTGGTGATCCCCAGTTCTTTTGGGGCATTATCATTACCTTACAGTTTTCAGTATTTTTAGACAGTCAATGTTTTTCAGTACTTCATTAGAGGCTTCATAGACTAGAGTAATAGTTAGACAGAGTCGCAGGCTTTTAATATTAAGCTATGTTCGCTACAAATATGTTTCAGAATTGTATTAGTATTTCCGCACTTTGATTTATATCATCCATACTTTTAGCATATCAGCATGTATTAGTTTATCTTCCACATTCAGTATGTTATGATATCACATGTTGATTCAGCCAGCCAGTTGGTTCGCTCGGTCATATGTAGTCAGGCACCGAGTGCCGTATTATGTCCAAGCCCAGGTTCGAGGCGTGACAAAGCTTGGTATCAGAGCACTAGGTTCATGAGTTCTAGGGAGTCTATGAATCCGTGTCCAGTGAAGTTTTCTTTATATTGTGTGCTGGCCACTCATATAAATGGTTAAGTACCAAGATATCCATGATTGTCTCATTTCTTTCTACTTTAGATCGTGTCATGAAGCTTAGAGCAATAGGTAACTCTCTTTTCGTATCGATTTCCAGACGTATCTAATACCCAAGCGACGAGCAAGAAAAATCCAAGGTTCTAGAGAGGACGATTTGCCATTGGGGTATAATTATGAAGTACATGTTAGTAACAAATGAGACTTGAGAGGATGTTGGAATTGGGATGGAATGGATAGTAGTACATATCAGAGCATAACCTTACCAGAAAGTACGAAAGCAGTTATTACATTTTATGGTCATCAGTTTACCTCAGTTACCAGTTATACAGTCTTTCAGTTAGCAAGTTTATGGTTATTCAGTATGCTAGTTATCGGTTATTCAGTTACCAGATCTCCAATTTTTAGTGTATCAAAATTCTGGTGACTCGTGAGTATACAGTGATTCCTATGGGTTCTAAAAGAAAATGTACGTAACAATGATTATAGCAAAATCTTCGCATATTTTAGGCTTGAATTAAGACAAAGACTCAACTGATGGCGCAAGAAGTGATTTATCAGGTGATGGTATACTTTGAAGGATGAGTTAGTGCATGGTAGTGCATTCGTATGTGTTTTACCTCCTAGAACAACTTCATTTAATTTTTGGAAATGGAGCCACAAGTTGGATGATGATAGTTCAAATGTCAGACTTAACATTGGTCATTATAGTTTTGGTCAGAAAAGAGCCGAAGGGACAAAATACATAAGAGTCAAGAACGAATAGTTAGCATTGGATATGAAAAACAAAATCGGTTTGGTAATGAGGAAAAATTATATAATTACCACAGGGATTATATCTAGCATGTGTAATAAACACAAAGTGAGTAGAATGATCACCGAACTTAGTTATTGATGATAAAGTGATCACAGAAAAACTATAAAATCATGCCTATTTATGTGTTACGAGGTTAGTGCCATTGCACGAAACTCTAAAATTTAGAGTACATGTCAACGACTTAGTTCACAATAATACTATAAGTGTTTTCAGGAAGTGCTTAAGAAGATAATCAAGTGTGGGAAGTATAACTCATGATTGAGGTAGATAAGAGAACTCTGGTGAAAGAAATTCACCAGCCAAGAGGAGTTCGACTTCAGACTCCGAAGATGACGGAGTTGTTGTCTAGAACAGGAGTTGTTACCCTATAGTAGCCGAAGAGAAGGAGAAACAATTTGATGATCCCTATGTGTTGCAGTTGAAAGAGGAGATTCACAAGTATAAGACGATAGCTTTTGCATAAGGCGTATATGATGGTACATTGAGGTACAGAGGCAGACTATGCGTTTCATATGTAGATGGGCTCAGAGAGCAGATTATGTCAGAAGCCCACAATTCGAGGTATTACATCACCCAGGTTCCACCAAGATGTATCATGATCTTAAGAAAGTGTATTGGTGGAACGATATGAAAAAGAATATAGCAGACTTTGTGGCTAAGTGTCCAAATTGTCAGCAGGTGAAAGTAGAACACCACAAACTTGGTGGATTAACTCAGAGTATAGAAATTCCCATTTGGAAATGGGAGATGATAAACATGGACTTCATAACAGGTCTACCTCGCTCGTTTCAGAAGCATAATTCAATTTGGGTGATTGTAGACCAACTTACCAAGTCAGCTCACTTCTTTCCAGTGAAGACTACAGATTCGGCCGAGGATTATGCCAAGTTGTATATAAAAGAAATCATCCGATTTCATGGGACTCCTTTGTCCATCATCTCAGATCGTGGTGCTCAGTTCACATCGAACTTTTGGAAATCCTTTGAGAAGGGACTAGGCACAAGGGTAAACCTCAGCATCGGTTTTCATCCTCAGACAGATGGCCAGATGAAACGCACCATTCAGACTCTTGAGGATATGTTGAGGGCATGTGTTATCGATTTTAAAGGTAATTGGGACGATCATCTACCTCTCATATAGATTGCTTATAATAACAGCTATCACTCTAGTATCAAGATGGCACCGTACAAGGCTCTGTATAGGCGAAAGTGTAGATCACCAATTGGTTGGTTCAAAGTTGGAGAACTAGAGTTGTTAGGACCTGATTTGATCTACCAGGCTATGGAAAAAGTCAACTTGATACAAAAGCATTTGAAAATGGATCAAAGTCGCTAAAAGTCCTATTCGGACGTGCGTCGTAGAGACTTAGAGTTCCAAGTTGATGATTGGGTGTTTTTGAAAGTTTCGCCTATGAAAGGCGTTATAAGATTTGGGAAGAAAGGAAAGCTCAGTCCCAAATATATCAAGTCGTATATCCTACGAAGGATCAGTCAATTAGCTGTTGAGTTGGAGTTTACACCAGAATTAGCGGTGGTACAACCAGTATTTCACGTGTCGCGTTATAACATTCAAGTTTCCAATACTCAGATACTCATGTCAATTCAGTACTCAGATACTCATTTCACTTCAGTATTCAGATACTCATGTCAGTTCAGTACTCAGATACTCATTTCACTTCAGTATTCAGATACTCATGTCAGTTCAGTACTCAGATACTCGTGTCAGTTCAAAACTCAGCTACTGATGTCAGTCCAATACTCAGATATGCATGCCAGCCTAGTGCTTAAATATTGATGTTGGTTCAATACTCATATATTCGTGCGAGTTCAATATTCATATATCAAGTTCAATAGTTCAGTATTCACGTATCCATGGCAGACCAATATTCAGTCAATGCAGTAGTCATTCAGTTCAGTAATCATGTATTCATTTGGTTTAGTATGTAAGTGTTAATTAAAGTCCATGTCCCCACTAGACCCGTTTAAGGTCTGGATTTAACCGAAGTTACAACCAAGACAATCATTCGAGGACGAATGATCCCTAGGGGGAGATAATGTAACACCCCATAAATTTGGCTTAGGTATGGATGTATTAAATGATTAGTAAGGTTATATTTTGGACATGTGAAGTTCTATTATTATGAGTATGGGTGGAAATAGTTATTTTAGAATCAAAAGGAAGAGTGAGGTATACAAGATTTAAATAAAATCTGCGAAGTTTACAAAATGTTAGTTTTGTAGGAGGTTTAGTGAAAAACGTGTAAGGTATTTGGGAAAACGAAAAACATGAAATCTTTAGGCTTTTGAAATAGATTTCCAACAATATATTTTGGAACCAAACAAATCTCTGTGCAAAAAGTTATGTGCATTTCACAGAATAGTGTGCAATATGCACGCCCCGAGCGTGGCCGCGCACATGTGGCAGTGTTCCTGCCATTTTGCGCTATCAGGCCTACAGGTGCGCGGGGGCGCACATGGAGAGTCATTTTTAAAGCCCTACTTCGTCCCCCACATCCCCAAAACATAAAAACTTGCTCTAGAAAGGAAAGCTCGTAAAAACTTAACTCTTTAAGGTAAGTTCTAATGGGGAGTCTAAGTTAATTTTAATTTCCCAACATTTTATTAACATGGGTAAACCCTACATATCATTAGATATTCGATTGGGACATCAATGTTGAGAGAAGGAACACTAGAACTCGAATTCAAGGGGATTGAACTTCAAAGAGGTAAAGTCTTCACCCTCTAATTGATTCTAGCATTGGTTTAATGATTATAGACCCTAGTTTATGAGATATTAGTTGATGGGTTTGATAGAAAAACATGAACGGTTATAGGTTTGGTATGTTGATTTTTGATTATTCGTTAAGGGTGTTGTTTACCTTATGGGTGATAAAGAATAATGTTGATTATAACCATTTGAGACTCTAGAATTTATCTAGGAGCAAGAGAATGGGTTATTGGGTGTAGAGACACCATTAATAAGGACTATGAATCTTTATTCCACCAAGTGTTTGATAAAATGCGTAAGTGACCAAAACTTGACTATTGTGGCTAATTGGAATCCCTTTGACTTGTATTGATATCGATTAAAGTTGAAAGGGTTGGCGAATGTTGTATTACGCTCAAGAGCAGGAAGTTAAGGTATGTGAGGCTAACTCTCTATGTTTGGGAATGTTAGTGATTCTCCCTACACTATGTTTCTTTTACCACCTTACCAATATTGCCTCAGAAATATAGTTAAGCCCAGTTCCATGAATAGTTGCAGAACTTCTATTCTCTAGCTTCGCAATTCGTCATTATGAACATTGTGAAATCAGTGCGTAATCAATATAGATTTGGGTTGATGCCCATGAGTCTCAGTCTAGATTACTCAGTATGTCATAAACAATTGAAGTTTCAATCTTCATCATCAGTTCATGAGTACATGTCTTAGTCTAGCTCTATTCAGCATTCAAGTATCATGTAACTCTGTATGATTCAGTATTTCAGCATCATGTGTTTCAATATGATTGTCAGTTCCTGAATGTTGAACACCTTTATTTGGTCCTGAGGCCGTAGTTTATATACTTTATACATGTTCGGGTCTGAGGTCGTAGTTTATGCTTTATGTATTTTGGGTCGGAGGCCGTAGTTATGTATACGTATACTTGGGCCTGAGGCCGTAGCTTGTGCATATATATGTTGGGCCCGAGGCTGTAGCTTATTCAGATAAACAGGTTGTTCATCATTCAGAAGAGGGAGTATTCATATCTTTACTTTCTTTGTTCAGTTCAATAACCAGTTATCAGTTCAATTATCAGTTATCATTTCAGTTTCAGTTTAGTTAATTATCATTTCAGTTATCAATTATCAATTCTTAATTATCAGCTTAACTTCAGTTTCAGCATTTATAATTCTTTCTTTCAGTTGCTTTACATACCAGTGCAATTCAAATGTACTGATATTCCTTTTTGGTTGGGACCTGCATCTCAAGATGCAGGTAATGATTTAAAGGTTGACGATTCCGCGCTAGGATTCTCCTACCAGCTATTTGGTGATCCCCAGTTCTTTCGGGGCACTATCATTACCTTACAGTCTTCAGTATTTTTAGACAGTCAGTGTTTTCAGTACTTCATTAGAGGCTTCATAGACTAGAGTAATGGTTAGACAGAGTCGCACGCTTTTCATATTAATCTATGTTGGCTACAAATATGTTTCAGAATTGTATTAGAATTTCCGCACTTTGATTTATATCATCCAAGATTTTAGTATATCAGCATGTGTTAGTTTATCTTTCGCATTCAGTATGTTATGATATCACATGTTGATTCAGCCAGCTAGTTGGTTCGCTCGGTCACATGTAGTCAGGCACCGAGTGCCGTGTTACGTCTAGGCCCAGGTTCGGGGCGTGACATAGGGTTAGGAGAAGGGTGAGAGAGAGAAGAGAGGATGAGAGGGAATTGAAGGGACGCGGATTTGTGTAAATGAGGGTAGGGTTTAGGTCGTTGGTTAATTAAAAATGGAAGGTTGGTTTTGGGCCATTGATCTTTTGAGATCAACGACCAGGATTAGATGTAGGCTGGGGCGGTTTACGGACGGGTAGGGTAATTGCATTTGGGTTATGGGTATTGGGTTAGGTTAGCTACTGGCTGGGCCCGAAAACCAATTCAATATAGGCTATTTATTAAATACCCAATTAATTTGATAAAATAATTTAAGAAATAGCTAATAAATGATAGAAAATGGTATTTGTGTACCAAAAATGATTTAAAATAATTACTTAATATTATAAAATATAAAAAGGTCATTTTCGTGTAAATCAAGCAATTATGCACACATGGGCTATTATTGCAAAGTTATTACAATTATAACCTACAGATGTAAATATAATTATGCATAAAATAATTAAGCTAAAATAAATATAGGTGATAAAATTGAGCAATAAAATTATTATAAAATCATTTGTGATGCAATATATAATTATTTGGACAGTAAAATAATGGAATAAATTAATTAAAAATCTTTTTAAAAATACAAAACATTATGAAAAAATATTAATTGATGCTCATGCATTGTTTTGAAAGTATATATGCATTTTGGAAATAATATAGGGAAATATTGGGTATCAGCAGCAGCTCCTCTTTACCCGGGAAGGATGAAAGAGTTGTCGGATAAAGATATGATGGCCAATTATGACCGGATAGAGTGATCTGAGAGATATAGGTTGTACTCTAGTTTCCGAGCTACCTACATATCCCTGGTTTTACAGGAATCAGGCCATGTGTAGTTCTAGATTCATTGGCGGAATAAACCGATGAAGTGGTCACAAGGACGGATACAAAGTTTCGAATAGGTGAAACAACTATGGTGAGTGGTCAGGTTGGAGTAGTATGAAGGAACTGGAGCGAGATTTCTCCTATTGGGATAACGGTTACTTACAGGGTTACCTGCAAATCAAAAGATATACTGCAACCATATATGCATAACTTTGCACAAATTTAAACATGATGAAAATTCCCTTTAGACCATGAGAATTTTTCTTTGGAGGGTTGAGGATGGAATCCTTAGACCATGATGTCCCGGGCCATAATTTGTGAGGTAAAGGATTCGCAGGCCATGAAATGATGTTCTCGGACCATGAGAATGGTGCCTCTGAACCATGACGCCTTTGAATAATGATGTACAAGTTTGAGAAATCCTTAGACCATGGCATGGTGTCTTCCCGTTATGAGAATGGTGCCTTCAGACTATGACGCCTTCAGATAAGTTGGCTATAATTAAGCCCATAAGGTGCAAAGACATGATGCTAGAAGAAACAAGACAACTCTTAGTCTTGTATGAAGTTCAGGGAGGAGCTTAGCCCGAGGGAAGAGAATAATGCAAGAGAGATAGTGCTTAGTCTCGTGTGGGATTCGAGACAGTGCTTAGTCCCATGCAAAGGGAAGACCGTTGTTGGCCTTATGAAAATAGGGATGCAGGTCTTAGCCTCATGCAAGTTTTAGGGACAGTGCTTAGTACCATGCAAGGAGAATGCAATGCTTAGTCTTATGCAGATAGAGAGGCAGGGCTTAGCCTCATGCGGGTGTGGAGACAGATCTTAGTCTCATGAAAAATTTGGGCAGTGCTTAGTCCCATGCAAAGAGAAGGCAACACATAGCCTTATGAAAATAGAGAGGCAAGGCTTAGCCTCGTGCAGGATTGAGACAATGCTTAGTCTCATGCAAAGAGAAGGCAGTGCTTAGCCTTATGCAAGTGGGAGGCAGGGCTTAGCCTCATGCAAGGTGGAGACAGATTTTAGTCTCATTCAAGGTGGAGACAGAGCTTAGTCTCATGCAGGGTGGAGACAAAGCTTAGTATCATGCAAGGAGAAGGAAATGCTTAGCCTTATGAAAATAGAGAGCCAGGTTTTAGCCTCGTGCATGATTGAGACAATGCTTAGTCTCATGCAAAGAGAAGGCAATTCTTAGCCTTATTCAAGTGGGAGGCAGGTCTTAGCCTCATGCAAGGTGGAGAAAGAGCTTAGTCTCATGCAAAGAGAAGAGTAAGAGCAAAGTATTCCTAGCTGATAATGTGTTTCATGCATAGTGATTGTATTGTTGCAACGGTATTTGTCGTGATGATATAGTCCTGCATCCAAAGAAAGATTTGTGAGTTTTGCGGGGGAAAGGTTGGTTCGTTCCTTTGCTTGCTCGATTTGCTTCCCCATGTCTGAAGATCCTGTTCAAGCTATTAGGGTAGCATTTTGCTAAAGAAGCGTTTCTTTTCCAAAATCATGCGTGCATAATTTTCAAAAGACATTGTAGTATATATTTTAGAAATTAGTTATATGAACCAGTAACTATGACATAATCAGAGACATCGCGACTTCTTCTGCCGTAGAATTTTGAGGGTCCTCCTCAAAATTTTTCCCCAGTTAACTAGATGAATTTTCTGACTGCTCCATACACTGCGGTTGGGTGAACTTGATTTGGAATTTTGAGGGTCCTCCTCAAAATTCTGCCCCAGTTTCTGATTGTGGGGAAAATCGAAATTTTATTGAATTGTGACCAAACCCACAAGGCTGCCTACGTATCCCCTCTTAAATGGGAATCAGGTCGAGCATAGTTCGATTTACATCATATGAAGAAGCATAAAATGGTTTACACATAGTATCTTTTGACTGCATATGAATTGATAGGCTTTGTCCAGATTTCTCCGTCCATTACTGCGAGTATGAGTACTCCTCTTGTTAATACCCTGTGAACTATGTAAGGACCTTGCCAGTTGGGTGAGAATTTTCCCTTGACTTCATCTTGATGTGGAAAGATCTTTTTCAGCACCAGCTGCCCCGGTGTGAACTGTCTCGGCTTTACCCTTTTGCTGAAGGCTCTGCACATTCTATTCTGATAAAGTTGGCTTTGACATACCGCATTCATCCTCTTTCCATCTATGAGGGCTAGTTTCTCATAGAGACTCCTTATCCATTATGCGTCGCGGAGTTCTACTTCTTGTATGATCCTCAAAGAAGGAATTTCCACTTCGACGGGAATGACAGCTTCAGTACCATAAACTAGTAGATAGGGAGTTGCCCCGGTTGATGTGCGGACTGTGGTACGGTATCCCCGTAAGACGAATGGTAGCTTCTCGTGCCATTGTTTGTGATTCTATACCATTTTCTTTAGTATCTTCTTGATGTTTTTGTTGGCAGCTTCCACGACTCCATTCATTTGAGGCGTGTATGCTGTAGAATTCTTGTGTTTGATTTTGAAAGTTTCACACATGGATTTCATTAGGTCACTGTTGAGATTGGCGGAATTATCGGTGATGATGGACTTTGGAACTCCAAATCGACAAATGATTCGATCGCGGAAAAAATCCGCAACTACCTTCTTGGTCACAACTTTGTAAGATGCAGCTTCAACCCATTTAGTGAAGTAGTCGATGGCCACTAGAATGAATCGGTGCCCGTTTGAGGCGGTGTGCTCGATCGGACCAGTGACGTCCATCCCCCAAGCAACAAAGGGCCAAGGTGAGCTCGTTGCATTAAGCTTGTTTGGCGGCACTTTTATCATGTCTACATGTATCTGACATTGGTAGCATTTCTGAACATATCAGATGCAGTCTGTCTCCATGGTCATCCAAAAGTAACCGGCCCTGAGTATGTTCTTGGCCAAGACAAAGCCATTCATGCGTGGACCGCATGTTCCAACATGTATCTCCTAGACCAATTTAGAAAAGCTCTTTTGCATCAACACCTTAATAGTCCAAGATCGGGAGTTCTCCTATATAGGGTTCCTTCGCTTTGGAAGAAGTGATTGGACAATCTTCGAAGGGTGCATTTCTAAGTATTATTGGCATGCCCTGGGTATTCTCCTTTTGTCAAATATTCTTCGATGTCGTGGAACCAGGGATTTTCGTCTGTTTCTTCTTCAACATGAGCACAATATACCGGCTAATTATGTATCCTTACTAGAATGGGATCGATGAAGTTCTTGTCTAGATGTTGTATCATTGATGACAAAGTAGCCAATGCGTCAGCAAACTCGTTCGGAATCCCGGGGACATGCCGAAACTCTATGTGAACCTCTTCTTCATTTCTTGCACATGATGCAGGTATGGAAATATCTTGGAATTCTTGGTAGCCCATTCTCCTTGTACTTGGTGCATCAGCAGTTCTGAATCGTCGATCACTAGAAGTTCCTGAATGTTTATATCAACATCCATGTTGAGCCCTAATATGCAAGATTCATATTCCGCCATGTTGTTAGTGTAGGGGAATCTGAGTTTTGCAGACACCGGATAATGTTGACCAGTTTCTGATACCAAGACGGCTCTAATACTGACTCTTTTGAAGTTTGCCGCCCCGTTGAAGAATATTCTCCAACCATCGTAGGCCTCAGCAATGTATTCTCCTACCAATGATACTTCTTCATCAGGAAATACGTTTTCAGGGGTTCGTATTCTCCTCCCACAGGATTTTCAGCAAGATGGTCTGCCAATACTTGTCCCTTGACTGCATTCTGAGTTACATAGATGATGTCGAACTCACTCAGGAAGATTTTCCACTTGGCCATCTTTCTGATGGGCATAGGCTTCTGAAAGAAGTATTTCAAGGGATCCATCCTCGATATGAGGTATGTCGTATACGCATAGAAGTAATGTCTTAGTTTCTGAGTTATCTAGGTTAATGCGCAGCAGGTGCGTTCCAACAAAGAGTATCGCACTTCATAAGGAGTGAACTTCTTACTCAAGTAATAGATGGCCTGCTCCTTTCTCCCTGTCTCGTCAAGCTGTCCCAAAACACAACCGAAAGCTCCATCTAACACTAAGAGGTAGAGTAGCAATGGTCTGCTCGGCTCCGGTGGGACTAAAACCGGTGGTGTGGATAAGTATTCCTTGGTTTTTTCAAAAGCCTTTTGACAATCCTCGGTCCAACTAGTTGCAGCGTCCTTCTTCAGCATTTTGAAAATCGACTCGCATATTACTATGGACTCTGCTATGAAGCGGTTGATGTAGTTGAGGCATCCCAGGAAACTCATCACATCTTTCTTGCTTTTTGGTGATGGTAATTCTTGGATGGCTTTGACCTTTGATGGGTCCAATTCTATTCCTCGGCGACTGACGATGAATCCCAACAACTTTCTGGCGGGAACCCCGAATGCAAACTTTGCAGGGTTTAGCTTCAGGTTGTATTTCCACAAACGGTCAAAGAATTTCCTCAAGTCTACTATGTAATCTGTGTCCTTATTGGATTTAATGATGACATCGTCCACATATACCTCTATCTCCTTATGTATCATGTCATGAAAAATAGTTGTCATGGCCCTCATGTAGGTGGCCCAAGCATTCTTTAGACCGAATGACATCATTTTGTAGCAGTACACTCCCCATGGTGTAATAAACGATGTTTTCTTGTGTCACGACCCATATTTCCCACCCTCGCGAGTCGTGATGGCGCCTACTAGTGGAAGCTAGGCAAGCCAAACCTTAATTACCTTTTTCATTAACACGTTACCTCATTTAACAATTATCAGAAATCGCATGCAAACAATGGAATTTAATAATAAAGCAGAAGTCTTAAATTATAGAAAAGAAAATGAATAGAAATGCGGAAAATTCAACATAAGCCTCTACCCAAGACTGGTGTCACAATACTCACGAACTACTAAGAGTACTAAATACAATCATCTAAAAGAAAACAAAACTGTTTGTATCGAGTACAATGAGATAACAGACTGAAATAATAGATAGAGGAGACGCCGGGCCTGCGGACGCTTGCAGGGCTACCTCGGTATCTCGCTGGACTGAAGGCCTGCTCCTGCACTACTGCTGCTATCCAAGACCTGGATCTGTGCAAAAGAGCACAGAGTGCAGTATCAGCACAACCGACCCCATGTGCTGGGTAANAAGCCTAACCTTAGCGAAGCAGTGACGAGGCTAGGACCGGACTACCAAGTAAACCTGTGCAGTTCGAATATATATATATATATATATATATATATATATATATATATATATATATATATATATATATATATATATACAACGGAAAAGAAATATAGTAAGTAATCAATCAATAAAGGAAGGGGAACACACTGTGGGGAGATAATAGTTTCATATAGGAAATCTCAAATAAGGAAAGGAACAACAAGGCCAAAATATAAATAAGGATCAGAAATCACAACTTGCACGGCATCACCCTTCGTGATTTTACTCTCATCCTCACTATGCAATGTATAATGTAATCAATGTAAATCATGGCACGGCATCACTCTTCGTGCTTTTACACTCGTCCTCACTATGCAATGTATAATGTAATCAATGTAAATCATGGAACGGCATCACCCTTCGTGCTTTTACTCTCGTCCTCACTATGCAATGTATAATGTAATCAATGTAAATCATGGCAAGACATCACAATTCGTGCTTTTACTCTCTTTCCTCACAGTATAATCAATGAATATCTGTACAGAATGGTACATCGTACGACACGACATCACCCTTCGTGCTTTACACTCTTTCCTCACAATATCAAACAACGCACGACATCACCCTTCGTGCTTTACACTCTTTCCTCACAATAGCAAACAATGCACGGCATCACCCTTCGTGCTTTAACACTCTTCCTCACCCAAACAACAATCACAAACAAAGGGCAAGGGAGTAAACAGAACAGAAATAGAAATCCCGGCAAGGGAACATCAATTAAACAATTAAATCTCGGCAAGGGAACACTAACAATAATCTCAACATACAGTGCACGACATCACCCTTCATGCTTTATCGCTCTTCCTCACAATAGTAAACAGTGCACGACATCACCCTTCGTGCTTTAACACTCTTCCTCACCCAAACAACAATCACAAACAAAGGGAAAAGGGAGTAAACGGAATAGAAGTAGAAATCCCGGCAAGGGAACATCAATTATACAATTAAATCCCGGAAAGTGAACAATAACAGTAATCTCAACATACAGTGCACGGCATCACCCATCGTGATTTATCTCTCTTCCTCACAATAGCAAACAGTGCACGACATCACCCTTCGTGCTTTAACACTCTTCCTTACCCAAACAACAATCACAAACAAAGGGCAAGGGTGTAAATAGAATAAAAGTATAAATCCCGGCAAGGTAACATCAATTAAACAATTAAATCCTGGCAAGGGAACAACATCAATAACTTTCCATATCCCGACAAGGGAGAAAATCAACAAACAACAAAACGTCCCGGCAATGGAATAAACCAATAACTCTTCCTCTTACTTTCACTTTCATCTCATAGTTCACATTATCACTTGAGCCAATGCTCCAAAGATTTAATTATCTCATATACCTTCACAATTTGTATTTCAACTCGAGACAACGCTCCACAAAGTTTAACGATCACAATTCCTTTCACATACTCGTTACAACATATAAAAATCATCAATTAAGCATGAAATTTATAACAAAACCCAAAATATTTGCAATATAAGGACTCACGGTCATGCTTGACACCAATGTATAGATACTCGTCACCATGCCTATACATCGTACTCGTCAATTAGCAAGTAGAAAATAAGACTCAACTCCTATTCCCTCAAGCTAAGGTTAGACCGAACACTTACCTCGATGCTTTGAACTCAACTCAAGCCTTAATTATAGCTTTACCCCTCGATTCCACCACAAATCCGCTCGAATCTAGTCACAAGTTAATTAATTACATCAATAAACGCTAAATGAATCAATTTGAATGCATAAAAATGAATTTCCCAAAGGTTTGCCCAAAAAGTCCAAAAATACCCCCGGGCCCACGTGATAAAAACCTGAGGTTCGAACCAAAACCCAATCATCCATACCCCCACGAGTTCAAATATATGATTTGTTTTGAAATCCGACCCCAAATTGAGGTTGAATTACCTAAAATTCCCAAAACCCTAACTCTACCCAAAACCCCTAATTTCTACTTCGATTTCATGATTTTAGGACTAGATTCGAGGGTGAAATCTTGTAAAAGAAGTTAAGGAGTAAAGAAAATGAGTTACAAATCACTTACTAATGTTTTGGAGAAGAAAGAGTGTTTGGAAAATCGCCTCTTATGTTTTTAGGGCTTTGAAAAATGAAAATAACTGAAATTCCCACACATTTATACCCTCCCGAGTCCCCCACCGCGGACCACGAAAAATGGACCGTGGCCGCGCTAGCAAAGTCCAAGAAAAGCTGAAGCAAAACCAAGAAAAATGACTGCAGTGATATGCTTTAGTATTTTGGCCATATCTTTCTATACAGATGTCCAAATTACGATTTCTTTACCTTTCTGGAAACTAGACACAAAGGGATACAACTTTCATTTTTAAATCATCTCAAAATTCCTTGTATACCAAAAGATATAGGCCTCTGAAGTCGGACCAGTGGCCTAGCTCTTCCACCGCGGACCACGAAAAAACGACCGCGGCCCTGAAGCGCTCAGCGCGGTCCGCGAAAAAGGACCGCGGGTCTCGGTGGTAAGTTCAGAGATCTGAGTTCTTTGACCTCCAACAGCTATATTTTAAGCCTAAAGACCTCCCGGGACCTACCCGAAACTCACCCGAGCCCTCGGAACCTCAAACCCAATGTACACACGACCTCAAAATCATCCTACGGACTTGTTCGAGTAATGAAACCACCAAAATAACGTCAAAAATAATGATTAAACCGCAAAATCACTAGTTTTTCTTCAAACTTCATAAACTTTCAAATTTAGAGTTTTAAGTCTGAACCACGTTAAACGACGTCCAATTTCAACAAAACTTCACAGAAATATATTAAACCACATATAAGACCTGTACTGGGCGCCGGAACCAAAATATGGGCCCGATACCAACACATTCTAACCAATTTTGATTTCACTTTTCTTTATAAATTTCGGAAAAACAATTTTACTCAAAAATTCATTTCTCGGGATTGGGACCTCGGAATTCGATTTCGGGTATACGCCCAAGTCCAATATTTCCTACGGACTCTACGGGACCGTCAAATCACGGGTCCGGTTCTGTTTACCCAAAATGTTGATCGGAGTCAAATTTACTCATTTTAATATCAATTTTTTAGCAATTTTTATAGAATTTCATATTTAAGCTGTCCGGCTACGCGCCCGGACTGCACACGCAAATTGAGGCAACTAAAGATGAGGTTTTCAAGGCCTCTGAAGCTTTTGTGTCGTCATATCTCGGCGTCTTCTTAAACAACCATTTTTCCACGAACGGAAAGAAGAAGGAAGTACCTGAGTCGGGGAATAAATGAGGGTAACGGCTCCACATATCGCTCTCGGACTGCCAGATCGATACCTCAGGAGGCTGACCTCTCCACTGAACACGAACAGAAGGGAAAATCTTGGATCTCAATTGACGAACCTGCCAGTCTAGAATAGCTACCGGCTCCTCCTCATAAGATAAGTCCTTGTCCACCTGGACAATGCTGAAATCTAACATGTGGGCTGGATCGCCGTGATACCTCCGAAGCATGGACACATGAAAAACTGGATGTACGGCTGATAAGCTAGGCGGCAATGCAAGTCTATAAGCCACTTCTCCCACTCGATCAAGAATCTCAAACAGACCAATGAACCTAGGTCTAAGCTTGCCCTTCTTCCCAAATCTCATCACGCCTTTCATAGGCGACAATCGGAGCAATACTCGCTCACCAACCATGAAAGCCACATCTCGAACCTTGTGATCTGCATAACTCTTTTTCATGGACTGAGCTGTACGAAGCTATCCTGAATGATCCTGACTTTGTCCAAGGCCTCCTGAACCAAATCTGTACCCAACAACCGAGCCTCTCCCGGCTCAAACCATCCAACCGGAGAGCGACACCGCCTACCATATAAAGCCTCATAAGGAGCCATCTGGATACTCGACTGGTAGCTGTTGTTGTAGGCAAACTCTGCTAAAGGCAAGAACTGGTCCCATGATCCTCCAAAGTCAATAACACAATCTCAGAGCATATCCTCCAAGATCTTAATAGTCCGCTCGGACTGTCCATCCGTCTGAGGATGAAATGCTGTTCTCAATTCCACCTGGGTGCCTAACTCTCCCTGAACTGCTCTCCAGAAACGCGAGGTAAACTGCGCGCCCCGGTCCGAAATGATAGATACCGTCACACCATGAAGGCGGACAATCTCCCGGATATAGATCTCAGCTAACCTCTCGGATGAATAGGAGACTGCCATAGGAATGAAATGCGCTGACTTGGTCAGCCTATCAACAATGACCCAAACTGCATCGAACTTCTTCCGGGTCAACGGTAGTCTAGTAACGAAGTCCATAGTGATCCTCTCCCACTTCCACTCGGGAAGCTCAATCCTCTGAAATAAACCACCAGGCCTCTGATGCTCATACTTAACCTGTTGACAATTCAAACACCGCGCCACATATGCCACAATATCCTTCTTCATTCTACGCCACCAATAATGCTGCCGCAAATCCTGATACATCTTCGNAGTAACGAAGTCCATAGTGATCCTCTCCCACTTCCACTCGGGAAGCTCAATCCTCTGAAATAAATCACCAGGCCTCTGATGCTCATACTTAACCTGCTGACAATTCAAACAACGAGCCACATATGCTACAATATCCTTCTTCATTCTACGCCACCAATAATGCTGCCGCAAATCCTAATACATCTTCGCGGCGCCCAGATGAATAGAGTACCGAGAACTATGGGCCTCCTCTAAAATCACCTCTCAGGGCCAATCCACATTAGGCACACATACTCTACCCTGCAATCTCAAAACACCATCATCATCTAAGGTCACCTGCTTGGCACCTCCGCGCTGCACCGTGTCTCTAAGGACACACAAATGGGGATCNAGAATAAAAGCAAGACTGCCCCTACTAGCTGACTTCCTACTCAAAGCATCGGCCACCACATTGGCCTTCCCCGGGTGATATAACATGGTAATATCATAATCCTTCAACAAATCCAACCACCTCCTCTGCCTCAAATTTCAACTCCTTTTGCTTGAACAAGTACTGAAGACTCTTATGATCCGTGAACACCTCACACGCCACGCCGTACAGATAGTGCTTCCAAATCTTCAATGCGTGAACAATGGCTGCCAACTCCAAATCATGCACTGGACACTTCTTCTCATGAAGCTTCAACTGCCTCGAAGCATAAGCAATGACCTTGCCATCCTGCATCAACATTGCACCAATCCCAATACGGGAAGCATCGCAATAGACTGTATAAGGCCCTGAACCTGTGGGCAAAACCAATACCGGTACCGTAGTCAGAGTTTTCTTGAGCCTATGAAAGCTCGCCTCACACCCATCTGACCATATCAATTGGGCACCCTTCGGGGTCAACCTGGTCATCGGGGCTGCAATAGATGAGAACCCCTCCACGAACCGACAATAGTAGCCTGACAATCCCAAGGAACTCCGAATCTCCGTAGCTGATGCTGGTCTAGGCCAGTTCTTGACTGCCTCAATCTTCTTCGGGTCAACCTGAATACTCTCTGCTGATACGACATGACCCAGGAATGCAACTGAACTCAACCAGCACCCACACTTCAAAAACTTTGCATATAACTGACTATCCTTCAGAGTCTGAAGAACCACTCTGAGATGCTGCTCGTGCTCCTCCTGACTGCGGGAGTATATCAATATATCATCAATGAAGACTATCACGACGAGTCCAAATAAGGGAACACTCGGTTCATCAAGTCCATAAAAGCGGCTGGGGTATTTGTCAACCCAAACGACATGACCAAAAACCCGTAATGCCCGTACCGAGTGCGGAAAGCTGTCTTAGGGACATCGGATTCCCTAATCCTTAAATGATGGTAGCCAGATCTCAAGTCTATCTTTGAAAATACATTGGCACCTTGAAGCTGATCGAACAAATCATCAATCCTCGGCAGTGGATACTTATTCTTGATTGTAACCTTTTTCAATTGCCGATAATCTACGCACATCCTCATCGAACCATCTTTCTTCTTGACAAACAATACTGGAGCACCCCAAGGAGAAACACTAGGACTAATGAAGCCTTTACCCAACAAATCTTGTAACTGATCCTCCAATTCCTTCACAATACTGATATCGAGATACGATGCTTGAAGACCTCATAATTACCCAAAATAACGTGCCTCATCTAATGCCACCTGGAGCGACGCCTACCTGGGAAGTTAAGGCTCCATAATTATAGCACGGATTTAGCAAATTACACACAGATGGTTAATTAGTTTATTTATTTATTTATTTATTAATATTATTATTACTCTTATTTTTATTCATAAGTCGTTACCAAGCATGACTTCCTACCAGTACTTATAGTAAAAAGAAACAGAATTTAATTCACAAGGGAGAATTTAAACACAAGAATTCCCATCATAAAGATCTCATCCTTACATCACTTCCACCGCGGCTCGAGGTCCGGTCTAAATATACCAAATCATTTCAACACGCGAGGATCTCATCCTTGATTCTAAATCACAAGTAATATGCATATCGTGCCACCCGAAACATTCCATTTCTTTCATTTAAATATTTTTCGTTAAGCAAAATTTCAACACGTAATGGTAAACACAATTAACCCCACATAATTTCTCAATACAAGTATTCACATAAGTAGATTTTGAGTTACGAAACTCGACCGAAAGAGGAGCATATTAGAAGAATTTTATTAGATAAGCATAACCGAATAAAGTTCAGAAAATCATTACTTTATAACAATTAGCGATTGTTTTTTTAGTAAAATCATTTATTGTAACGACCTCGTCCATACCATAGAAAACATATCAACATACTGGGTCTCCACCTCTAGGAATCTAACCTCCACTTTTGACATTCCGACTCCTTTTTACCTAGGTTTCCATGTAGTTGAGTTGTAGCTGCAATGGGGGCACGTAGCCCGAGTGCTCTGATGAAATATGACTCTCCCCAGTCTAGGGAAATTTCTACCACCAGCCAACATAAGGTATCAACCTGTGCTGAGTTCGTCCGAAATTCCCAGCTTTATATATTCCAAACCAAAACCGATATGACACGCGGCCTCGCAATCTATTCCTTGGCAGTGGACTTCCCCCACGTGGCACGAAGTCATAGGTCATAATACATGATAATCCACGATGTTAAACTTCACGGCTCATATAAATCAACCCCGTTGCTTTACACTTATTCCCATGGTGTGGAATACTTCAAGGAAGCGGTCAAGAAAATCATCTGGGTCTTCAAAAGATATACCACTGAAATGGAGTGGAACTTGTTTGGTAACTTGTCCAACCTCAATAAACGGACTAGTGCATCCTGCAACCATGGAGTAGCTATAAATCCTTCCGGAGTCTGAACTAGTTCAAAATATACTGACTGAGCTAGAACCTCCGCATCTAGATCCATTTGAGACTGTACAATAAGTGCTGATGTTCGAGCTTTAGGCTGCGCTCTGCTTCTGTCTCTTCCCTTGATCGTAGATGTCACTGGTGCTTCATCTCTGGTTCGGTCGTAGACGCATCGCGTGTTGTCGAGATTAGTGAGAGGACAAGATTAGGCAAGTTCAATCATCAATGATAGAATAATTTCGCACGATGGAGATGATGAAATGTGGAGTTATTCCTAACTTTGCAGCCTCTGGGGGATAAATACAGACATCTCCGTACCGATCCCTCAGACTCTACCAAGTTGTCCGTGAGTTGTAAGACCTAAGCAACCTAGAGCTCTGATACCAACTTGTCACGACCCGGATTTCCCACCTCCGAGAGTCGTGATGGCGCCTACTAGTGGAAGCTAGGCAAGCCAAACCTTAATTACCCTTTTCATTAACACGTTACCTCATTTAACAATTATTAGCAATCGCATGCAAATAATGAAATTTAATAATAAAGTAGAAGTCTTAAATTATTGGAAAAAAAAAACTGAATAGAAATGCGGAAAATTCAACATAAGCCTCTACCCAAGACTGGTGTCACAATACTCACGAACTATAAAGAGTACTAAATACAATCGTCTGAAAGAAAACACAATTGTTTGTCTCGAGTACAATGAGATAATAGACTGAAATAATAGATAGAGGAGACGCCGG
The DNA here is from genome assembly GCA_005239525.1 of Nicotiana knightiana. Classification (NCBI taxonomy): domain Eukaryota; kingdom Viridiplantae; phylum Streptophyta; class Magnoliopsida; order Solanales; family Solanaceae; genus Nicotiana; species Nicotiana knightiana. Next base: position 52,786 of record ML411280.1, read on the forward strand.
GCCTGCGGACGCTTGCAGGGCTACCTCGGTATCTCGCTGGACTGAAGACCTGCTCCTGCACTACTGCTGCTATCCAAGACATGGATCTGTGCAAAAGAGTACAGAGTGTAATATCAGGACATCAGACCCCATGTGCTGGTAAGTGTCTAGCCTAACCTCGGCGAAGTGGTGACGAGACTAGGACCGGACTACCAAGTAAACCTGTGCAGTTCGAATATATATATATACAACGGAAAAGAAATACAGGAAGTAATCAATCAATAAAGAAAGGGGTACACGCTTTGGGGAGATAACAGTTTCATATAGGAAATCTCAAATAAGGAAAGGAACAACAAGGCCAAAATATCAATAAGGATCAAAAATCACAACTTGCACGACATCACCCTTCGTGACTTTACTCTCGTCCTCACTATGAAATGTATAATGTATTCAATGCAAATCATGGCACACACCCTTCGTGCTTTTATTCTCGTCCTCACTATGCAGTATAATGTAATCAATGTAAATCATGGCACGGCATCACCCTTCGTGCTTTTACTCTCGTCCTCACTATGCAATGTATAATGTAATCAATGTAAATCATGGCATGACATCACCCTTCGTGATTTTACTCTCTTTCCTCACAGTATAATCAATGAATATCTGTACGGAATGGTGCATCGTACGGCACGACATCACCCTTCGTGCTTTACACTCTTTCCTCGCAATATCAAACAATGCACGTCATCACCCTTCGTGCTTTAAACTATTTCCTCACAATAGCAAATAATGCACGGCATCACCCTTCGTGCTTTAACACTCTTCCTCACCCAAACAACAATCACAAACAAAGGGAAAGGGAGTAAACAGAATAGAAATAGAAATCCCGGCAAGGGAACATCAATTAAACAATTAAATCCCGGCAACGGAACAATAACAGTAATCTCAACATACAGTGCACGACATCACCCTTCATGCTTTATTGCTCTTCCTCACAATAGAAAATAGTGCACGACATCACCCTTCGTGCTTTAACACTCTTCCTCACCCAAACAACAATCACAAACAAAGGGAAAGGGAGTAAACAGAATAGAAGTAGAAATCCCGGCAAGGGAACATCAATTAAATAATTAAATTCCGGCAAGGGAACAATAACAGTAATCTCAACATACAGTGCACGACATCACCCTTTGTGCTTTATTGCTCTTCCTCACAATAGCAAACTGTGTACGGCATCACCCTTCGTGCTTTAACACTCTTCCTCACCCAAACAACAATCACAAACAAAGGGCAACGGAGTAAAAATAATAGAAGTAGAAATCCCGACAAGGGAACATCAATACAATTAAATCCCGGCAAGGGAACAACATCAATAAGTTTCCATATCCCGGCAAGGGAGAAAATCAACAAATAACAAAACGTCCCGGCAAGGGAATAAACCAATAAATCTTCCTCTTTCTTTCACTTACATCTCATATACCTTCACAATTTGTATTTCAACTCGAGCCAACGCTCCACGAAGTTTAACGATCACAATTCCTTTCACATACTCGTTACAACATATAAAAATCATCAATTAAGTATGTAATTTATAACAAAACCCAAAATATTCGCAATATAAGGACTCATGATCATGATAGACACCAATGTATAGATACTCGTCACCATGCCTATACATCGTACTCGTCAATTAGCAAGTAGCAAATAAGATTCAACTCCTATTCCCTCAAGCTAAGGTTAGACCGAACACTTACCTCGATGCTTTGAACTCAACTCAAACCTCAATAATAGCTTTACCCCTCGATTCCACCACAAATCTGCTCGAATCTAGTCACAAGTTACTTAATTACATCAATAAACGCTAAATGAATCAATTTGAATGCATAAAAATGAATTTCCTAAAGTTTTGCCCTAAAAGTCCAAAAACGCCCCCGGGCCCATGTGGTCAAAACCCGAGGTTCGAACCAAAACCCGATCAACCATTCCCCCACGAGTTCAAATATTTGATTTGTTTTGAAATCCGACCCCAAATTGACGTTGAATTACTCAAAATTCCCAAAACCCTAACTCTACCCAAAACCCCTAATTTCTACTTTGATTTCATGATTTTAGGACTAGATTCGAGGGTGAAATCTTGTAAAAGAAGTTAAGGAGTAAAGAAAATGAGTTACAAATCACTTACTAATGTTTTGGAGAAGAAAGAGTGTTTGGAAAATCGCCTCTTATATTTTTAGGGTTTTGAAAAATGAAAATAAATTGAAATTTCCGTCCATTTATACCCCCCTCGGGTCCCCCACCACGGACCACGAAAAATGGACCGTGGCCGCGCTAGCAAAGGCCAAGAAAAGCTGAAGAAAACCAAGAAAAATGACTGCAGTGACATGCTTTAATATTTTGGCCATAACTTTCTCAAAGGGCTACAACTTTCAGTATTAAATCATCTCAAAATTCCTTGTAGATCAAAAGATATAGCCTCCGAAGTCGGACCAGTGGCCCAGCTCCTCCACTGCGGACCACGAAAAAATGATCGCGGTCGCTCAGTGCTCAGCACGGTCCACGAAAAAGGACCACGGGTCTCGGTGGTAAGTTCAGCGATCTGAGTTCTGTAACCTCCAACAACTATATTTTAAGCCTAAAGACCTCCCAGGACCTACCCGAAACTCACCCGAGCCCTCGGAACCTCAAACCCAATGTACACACGACCTCAAAATCATCCTAAGGACTTGTTCGAGTAATGAAACCACCAAAATAACATCAAAAACAATGAATCAAACCTCAAAATCACTAGTGAATCAAACCTCAAAATCACTAGTTTTTCTTCAAACTTCATAACTTTCAAATTTAGAGTTTTAAGTCCGAAACACGTCAAATGACGTCCAATTTCAACCAAACTTCACAGAAATATATTAAACCACATATAAGACATGTACCGGGTGCCGGAACCAAAATACGGGCACGATACCAACACATTCTAACCAATTTTGATTTCACTTTTCTTTATAAATTTCGGACAAACAATTTTACTCAAAAATTCATTTCTCGGGCTTGGGACCTCGGAATTCGATTCCGGGCATACGCCCAAGTCCCATATTTTCCTACGGACCCTCCGGGACCTTCAAATCACGTGTCCGGGTCCGGTTACCCAAAATGTTGACCGGAGTCAAATTTACTCATTTTAATATCAAATTTTTAGCATTTTTCACAGAATTTCATATTTAAGCTGTCCGGCTGCACGCTCGGACTGTGCATGAAAATCGAGGCAACTAATGATGAGGTTTTCAATGCCTCGGAAGCATGGAATGGGTAAGAAACTAGGTGATGACCCTTTGGGTCGTCACATCTCGGCGTCTTCTTCATCCATCCAGATCTGATGGTAACCTGCGAAGTAATCTACAATGGACTGGAGTTCATGTTTGGCACAATTGTCGATAAGAATGAGTATATTCGGCAGCGGAAGATCATCCTTTGGGCTGGCTCTGTTGAGATCCCGATAATCAACACAAACTCTGACTTTCCCATCCTTCTTCGGAACATGCACAATGTTGGCTAACCAGGTTGGATATTCAACTACCCTGAGGACCTTGGCTTTGATCTGTTTAGTAACCTCCTCTTTGATTTTCAGGCTCATGTCCGGCTTTAATTTCATGAGTTTCTGCTTTACTGGCGTATACATTGGGTTTGTGGGAAACTTGTAGGCCGCAATGGATGTGCTTAACCCAGTCATATCGTCGTATGACCATGCAAAGATGTCCTCATATTCCTTCAGGAACCAAGTGTATCCTTCTTTCTCTGACGATGACAAATGGATGCTTATGCGGGTTTGCTTGACGGTTTCAGAATCTCCCAAGTTGACTATCTCAGTTTCGTCCAGGTTGGACTTGGGCTTGTTCTCAAAATCCTTTACCTCTCTTACAATCTCTTTAGGTATTACATCTTCCTCTTCTGAATCACTGTCCTTTTGTTGCGTTGTCTCATTACATGTCACAGTTGTCGGTTCATCAAGATGGGAAATAGTAATGATGTAGGGATAAAAACATGAGAGAAAAGAAGTAATAATAAAAAATTGAGCTATTTGAAGCGTTAAATAAAAAATATTTTCAATAGATTAAATAACATTTTGAAATCATTAAAAATATTATTTAGAACAAAAATGAAAAGGTGGAAATCATTTTCAGAAAAAGTAAATAGTGCTATTCAGCCTTGCAACCCCGGGACTCGCCAGGCCCTTGATGGTCTATTAGTCCAGTTCTTGAGGAATGCTCCTCTCTCCACAACTTGGATGGTAGGGCCTTTGGATCTGGTATGATAAGCTGATGATGCTAGTATGTGTGAACCAACATTGGGGAATGAGAATAATCGAAAAGAAAATAAACAAAAGGTAGCCAAGTTAGTAAGAGTTCTGAAAAGAGTATTTGCAGTATTTAAACACATAGTGCGGGAATGTAAATTCGCGTCCTAATTTGGGAGCCTCACTGTGCTCGAGGTAGGCCTAGCAACAAGTTGATTATTTGGATAATTTCAGTCCCAATATAATTGCTTCATTTCATTAATGTAAAAGTAGATGAATCTAAAATGACACTAATAAGATGTCACTAATGGCAATTGGCCTTATTACATTTGAAAAAGCAGATAAACCTAATCTACTTGGTCCTAGAAGGACATTCTTCAAGCCTGGTTCTCTTGAATGGTGGTATGTTACGGACCATGCCGAACCTGGGGACTTTGTGCCTCATTTTCTGCAAAACAAATAAGGTTAGACCCTTTCCCTCTCAAGATTCGACTATTTATACATTAATGACTAGCATATTGGCACTTATTTCTCCAAATTAATGCACATAGCCTGGTTGCGTCCGTTGGGATTATTGAAACCCCGTTGGGCTTTTGGACAAGGCTTTTCCTAAAGGGTTATTATGTGGACAACATATTAACCCTGGCTAAGTTTTACCGTGATGCATGTACAATAAATCAGAGTAAGATTTCTATAGAGGTCTAGACTGGTATCCTCAAGAGGACAACTTGAGGGGAAAAGGCACGAAACCGTCGATTACACCGTTGCTCGACTAGTTTTACCGTAAATAAGCCTTTCCGAATTCAAAGGGATGATATATAGGAGGAGCGCAAACACTCATCAAGTGGTGCTATGGTATTGATTACACACAAGTGGAATATGATATTGAACATGATTTATGCAACAGAAAATAGCACGTTGTCACGTATTTGCACGTTAAAAAAAATAGAAATAAATTCAACATTTAATAATTGAAAAGACGTTTAAAAAAAAGAAAGAAAAAAAGAGACAAGTTAGTTTCCATAATAAAGATTAATAAAACAAGAAAGAGAAATCAGGTTTGTTATGGTAAGAGCCTAAGGGTTATCCCCAGCGGAATCGCCATAATGTCGTCCCCCCCTTTTTCTCGCGAAATCGGGTTTCGGCATTTGACAACCCCTTTTGAGATGTGTATTAAAAAAAAAGAGTCGTCACCTAACTATTTTTAAGGTGCGTTAGGGCACCTAAAGCAAACAACTCATAAAACTAGTTTGCATCACTAGAGATCGGGTAAGGGCTCGAAATTACCTTGAGGGGAAGGTGTTAGGAACCCCTCGAGGTCCAAAAAGGTGGGTCTCGTCCGAACTTAATTAAGCGAATTAGTCATTAAAGGAAAATAAAGCAATTCAGACAAACATTATTTTTTAAAGAAGGAAATTAAAGGGGTCCTAAGTTTCTCAGCCTATAGGATCATTTCCATGCAATACTTGGTAACTTTCCCCAAGTTGGGGTGCTACACCTAGTATTAGCACACGGGTCATCATCTCCTTTACACCTGATTACTATATGTTAGTTATTACCTAAGCATTCTAGTAGCTTCTAACTCATTCCTTATACGTGCACTACTCGTCCCTTACCTATGGTCCTGGAGGTATTTAGGACCTCTATTTAGGGTGGTTCTAGACTGGCCTATGTTATTTAAAATGAGGAAAAGCTAGGCGACAAACAAAATTCAGATAGGACTATCGTATAAGGGGCAAATAAGGGCTCATATTAACCTCCACAAGTAGACAACAAATGCACGCAATTAAATCAGACAACTTTATTGATTTAGGATCCTATAGGCAGGATATCTAGATGAGCATAAGCAAAATGTAAGACAACAATTTATTAAAACGAGTGTTGGGACCTACTGGCTTGCCTACTGATTTGGTTAAGATTCTGAATCTGGGCAAACTTCAAGCAGTACTAAATCGCAATTCTTTTTAGCCCTAGAATTATTAATATTTGTCTAAGTGATAACCAGAACAGAATCCTATAGGCATGGTATCTAAAAACTGTTAATTAGACCCATAACAACGAGTTACTCATTTTAACAGACATGTTTTTATCCTTTAGACCCTATAGGCATGCTTTCTTGGTGTTAGAACTGATTTCACCCTATAGGCATGATATTAATTAGTTTAAATCCTATAGACATGATTTCTAGGTTTTAAAACTGATTTTTATCTTCTATAGGCGTGGTATCTAAATTGAAATCGATTTTTTTTATCTCTTATAGTCATCATATCTAAATCGTATGCGGGCAAAATTTTAAGCAACTTGCCAGGAAGGTTATTATTCAAACAGATAGAGTCCTATAGACATGGTCACTAATGCATGTATGTTATAAAATATGCACGGATCCTATAAACATGATTTCTAATGCAAGGGGTCTATAAACAGTACTTCTAGTTATGGGAGTTTTAAAAGTACAGAACTAAACAATCAAGAAATTCCTATAGGCAGGATCTCTAAACAAGTAATAGCAATCACACAACTTGATCAACATAATTAAACCTATAGGCATAATTTCTACCCAAATTTAACAAAAATAGAAGGAAATACCCCCGCTTTCACTAATAAACCCCAAATATGTTATTACAGAAATTATTACAACCCAGAATGAACAAATTGCATAATATAATCCATTACACTATAGGGAGCCTTCATAGGACACTATAAGGAGCCTTCATAGGCCCAATATAAATATGGGAACCAAACCTTCCAACAGAGTAACTTTGGAGCATAACATAGGGATTTATAGCACATTAGAACCAGGTTTCCAGTGTGTCATAGTTCCCAAGGGCCTCAGGGGACCTAGGGCAATGCTCACACTAGAATCACATTCAGAAGATAGTTCAGGAGATTGGAAAACCAATCCCTAGTGTGTCAGAGTTCAATGGAGTCTCAAGTGGACCCTAGGCAGTACTCACACTTGAGTGGTTGGGGACCTAAATTACTAGGAGTAGGGTTTTTTTTTTAAAAAATCAGTACATAAAAGGGATAAGGGGCAGGTTTTTAAAACAATTGGATTTCAGAAGAAAAAGGATTCAGAACCTAGAGTTGCAGGCGGAATTGCACCAAGAAGACAAACATAATTCATGATCAAACACATAACTCAAATAAATTGAAGTCTAGTGAAATTAAATATTTAGACTAGTACTTAGCACAAAAGCAGGTAGGCAAAAGAATTGAGTTGGCCAGATACATGAAATAAACAGACAGGGCAGAGAAGTTAAGCAACAAATTGACTGATTACATGTTCATAGTGTGCAAAGTTCAGAATAGGTATAGAATTAACAAACAGTGCATGAAACAAATTTGAAGATTAGACTAACCTGTGAGAGGATTCATATTATTCGAAATAACTTTGTCCTAAGTTAACAGTGTTACTATATGATATCATATAATCATGTGAAAGACAGAACTGATATTGACTAGTCAAGCAAAGTATAAAGAATGAAAGAATTGATTAGGGCATACCAGTTAGGGGAGAAAGTAAACAGGAAGATGAAAGAAATTGGAATTGAAGAGTCTAGCCTTGGGTTTCAGTCGGCTAGACAATGCAGCAAATCAGAGTTATAGAGAGAACTCAAGTGTGTGTAAGTGTGTGAGTGTAAGAGTGAGCTTAGTCTCAATGTTCGTTTGTGCTTCAAATAATGAAAGTTTTATATAGCAACAGTAGAGTACACCAAATAAGGCAGGAGAACCAATTGCGCACAAATAAGGCATGCAACATCAATTAATCAATCAATTAGAGCTAACGAGAATAAATTGACAGTAAGAGTAACTTAAGTTAAGGGGCATATTTCATGGAGTAAATCAGTAGACAAGATTGAGGCTAAATAAGGTAAGTAGTAAATCCAGAAATCTATTATAGGTAAGTCAAAGCAATCAAAACCCAGAAATCAAGCCAGCAACAGGAATTAAGGAAAGTAGTACCAAATACGAATCACATATAAGGAAAGAATATGTAAAAACTGTCAAGGATATATCAATTTTAAAAGGAAAGCACAATTTTTGAACCCTAATTAAGCAAGTAAATAAGTTGATCAACTAATTGATAGAGCCACAATAAACATTATAACCAATAGTCAAATAATGAAAAACCCTAAGGTGTAAAGACATAGAGATCAAACTCAAGTAAAAGAATTCGGTCAAACAGTAAAGAAGAAAACCAGAGTTGAACATTTAATCGTTTTAAACATTTTTGCAGAAACCTCTTGAAAAATCGAAACCCTAGCTTTTAGGAAAAATGAGATTGGTCGATAATAGTAGTAAAAATGGAAGAATCTTAAAGGGAAAATACTACAAAAACTCAAAAATTTTCATATCTAAATAGTTCTGAACTGATTTAGCCAGAAATAGTTAGGTTTGTACAAAGTAAACAGAGGTTGAAAAAAATCGAGTTTGAACCAGAGATTTGAAGCCATAAAAACACAAAAAGATAATACGCACAAAAATGGGGGTGAATACAAACAGATTAATCAACAACATGAGGGGTTTGATCCAAATCTGGCTCAAGCTTCTTGAGCTTCCATCAAGTAATATGAAAATAGGACAACTAGTAGTGATAGGAGGCCGAATAAGGCCTAGAACCGAAGAAGAAACCCATGAATCAAAGGGTTTTAGTGACGGTGGGCTAGGGTTAGGAGGAGGGTGAGAGAGAGAAGAGAGGCAGAGAGGGAATTGAAGGGCGGCAGATTTGTGTAAATGAGGGTAGGGTTTAGGTTGTTGGTTAATTAAAAATGGAAGGTTGATTTTGGGTCGTTGATCTTTTGAGATCAACGACCAGGATTAGATGTAGGCTGGGGAGGGTTACAGACGGGTACAGTAATTGGGTTTGGGTTATGGGTATTGGGTTAGGTTAGCTATTGGGCTTGGGTTCGAAAATCAATTCAAGAGAGGCTATTTGTTAAATACCCAATTAATTTGATAATTAATTTATAGAAATAGCTAATATATGGTAGAAAATGCTATTTGTGTATGAAAAATGAATAAAAATAATTACTTAATATTATAAAATTATAAAAGGTAATTTTTGTTTGTAAAATCAAGTAATTATGCACACATGGGCTATTATTGCAAAGTTATTACAATTATAACCTACAGATGTAGATATAATTATGCATAAAATAATTAAAACTTAATATAAATATAGGTGATAAAATTCAGCAATAAAGTTATTATAAAATCATTTGTGATGCAATATGTAATTATTTGGACAATAAAGTAATGGAATAAATTAATTAAAAATCCTTTAAAAAAAAAAGAAAATTATGAAAAAATATTAATTGATGCTCATGCATTGCTTTGAAAGTATATATGCATTTTGGAAACAATGTAGGGAAAATTTGGGTATCAAAAGCGTCAATACCAAGCACATCAGAATGCAGAAATATAAATTTTGAAAGATTATTAGGATTAAACAATGCCGAGAAGAGCAAGCACAACTAGGATGCAATAAGCAAATCAACATCGCGAAGGCCATTGCTCCCATAGTGCCATTGAATTACAATATGCGTGTGAATAACCTAACCCTCAAAAACCGTCATAGCATAAGAGAGGAACACATAATACAAACCAAGGCGCGAATGCCATCTACTTCGCCCGGCGATATACATGTGGTAACAGCTGCATAGGGGCAAGCAAATTTGATCTGATACAGAATGCACATACTAATTGGACCTACCAATGGGCCCTCAAATCAACTCCAATCATCCCCAAACGGACAAATAGCCCTCAAAATATCCATAACTATATAACCATGACACACACTATCATCTGGCTAGCTTTGGCCATATTTAACAGTCCACAACCACGAAACAATCTGCTTCTGAGAACTCCAGTCTCCAAATCCATAGGACACACGAATCACCCTACCTTATCCCAATTTCACTGTCCAAGTGCTTAACACATCTCACGAAAACAATCATCCCACGAGGAATACTTCCATAATTCTTCCGTGCCACATAACCAAATCTGCATCTCAAAAGTCGACCAACAAGGCGAGCACCGCAATATCAATGATGCATCCGTAAGTCAAAACACAATGCGCCTTCTAGAATGCACACCCTTCTCATAAAACACCAGGTAGTAATAGTATCCATCTACACATTTGAAACTGTCTGTGCTATCTAAGAATCCGTGACCTCTCTTTCAAAACTGAATCGCGACCTTGCACATGCAAAACCCAATCCCGATCAGCCAACAACCTTCTATTTGATATCATCTAGGAGGAAATCCCAATCCGCAACATGTTCCTCACCGCAGTAGGAAATATTAACTTCGAATTGTAATAGAAATCATTGAGAACCCCTTGGAATCTGTTTGCACATAACCAAGCTATCAAAACCAAATCCCTATCGACCAAGCCACACATTTGCCCAAAACCTCTAAGCATTGCTACGAAACACCTGTGGAGACTCACCACATCATAAGTACCCCAAAGAACCAATCATATCATTACCGTGTTGATCCTATTTTTAATCAAACTGCCTTGTTTCCTCAGAGTTCACTCCAAACTACCCTCAAGTTGATACCCCTTCTTGCGAGAACACCATGATCCTTACCCCAAAGCTCGCCATAAAATATCCTAGCATAAGAACCACACCGCCTCAAGGACCATAAGCCGCTGCATTCCCTCTTAGAACCCTAAAAGACCACAACCGAAGCACCCAGTCTGAAGAGACCTAAATTTAAAGTTGTTTCCCCCACCACTTAGTCTTCCTGTTAATGAAATGCATAATCTGCAATGATATAGAATTACCGCGAGCCTCGACACCATCCAATATGATTATCGGAATCTAGACACAACTACTAAGCCATCACTTAATCTTCCTGAGTCTGAACTCCTCAATAAGGCATGAGAATTAAATTCGTCCTACAACTAAACAACATGAAAAGCCTTCCATCACACTCATAACTCGGAACTACACGTCACATGAAGATAGAAACCGAGCACCCATCAGTCCTCTTTACACCTCAAGAAAACTCCTCTCTTCCCATTCAAGTCATCTGAACATAACCTCCAGTCATATCATACTCATCATTTAGTCATCCAACCACTCGCCGACCGCAAATTCCACTCACAAGGGCATTACCTGGCGTTTAAGTCCAAAAGCACATGTTCACACAACCGAAATCCATGTGTTCAAGATATAGTCCAAACTCAGCCTCAAGTCCTCCAGACTGACCCGTCACATACAGAAATCAGATCTCGCACCTCATCCATGGGATCACAATCCGTCGATGCACAATCGATACTGAGCGCTCGCATACGCATACGAATGCATGAAAGGAATTCAAAGAGTTTTGCTTCAAAATGAATCAATGACGCACGATAAGGAAAAAATGATGGGAATTTTATCCTAAATGTCCTATAGCCTCTCAAAGATAGGTATGTACGTCATCATACCGATCCGCCAGACTCTACTAGGCACTTGCTCATGACTCGTAGAACCTATGAACCTAGAGCTTTGATACCAACTTATCACGACCCAAAAATCTCTAGTCGTGATGGTACCTAGCTCGACCCGCTAGGTAAGCTAACTAACAGACAATACCACTCAAAAGAAAATATAGGAAGATAATGAAGAAATATCTGAACTTTTACAAATTACCCAAGAACTAGTAGTACAAATCATGAGCTTCTAAGACTTAGTGTTTACAAGATGATACAAATACATAAATAGATTAATAAAGTCTAAATCCACCAAGGACAAGTAGTAGCTAATATCCAGAATGCACGAACATCTTCAGGGTCAGCTCCTAACATCACCAGCGGCTTGGCTCGAAAAGTCTGAAAAGAATATGCAGAAGTGCAGTATGAGTATAACCAACCCCATGTACTCAGTAAGTATTTTGTCTAACCTCGTCGAATTAGTGATGAGGATTTTTAGTAAACAAATGCTTACTAATAAAGATCTGTACCAAAATCTAGCAATAGGACTATACTACAATATAACATAATAGAATACACGAAACGAATGCACAAACAATAACAGAGAACTAGAAGAAATCACAATTCAACAGGTTCTAACATCTCACCGCAATCCTTTCCTTTGAGCAAAAACCAATAAATCACAATAATCACCTCAAAACTTTCATTGTGTGAGAAATATACTCAATACATCAAATCCAACGACATGACAACACCCTTCGTGCATTTATCTCATCCTCACCAATTACGCGTAAAATAGTACCAATCGAATGGCAGAAATGCCGATAACAGAAATGACAAAGTAAGAAATACGTAGGTGGAAATGAAGAACGATAATGTATATAATAATATCAGTAATAGACTAGGAAGAAAGTGTAGAGGTAATGACATCGATTAGGTAAAGGAATGTAACTTTGACTAACTAGCATGGTGAAGGCATGAAAATGGGTATGACAAATAAGGAAGAGAACACATGATCTTTATAAGTTAACAAGTAGAGACGTGAATGATTAACATGGAAGAAGACCTATACTTAAGTGAAAAAATAGATGACATTGATGCAATCATAATATCAGGAAGTAGGCATGATATTGGTAAGTTAAGCAAACAGAAGGCATTGGTAACACGACAACAATTATGACAGAGGATAAAGACATAACAGTGACGACAAATCACATAAGAACCATGAATACGACAATAACAACTCAAGGTAGAGACATAAAGATATCTGCAAGAAAAGGGTATCAAAACATAAAGCATATATATTGTCCTCACTTACATGGAAACACCATTCGTGCCATGGACTCGCTATAACATGAAAGCATAATAACATGAATGCGATGACATGACATCACCCTTCGTGCTTTTAATCAAAAATGATATGGCGGCATCACCTTTTGTGCTTTTACTCTCAGTAATATGGCATGGCATCACCCTTCATGCTCTTACTCTCAATGATATGGCACAACATCACCCTTTTTGCTTTAGACTTTCCTCACGTGATAATATATATACAATGGCACGGCATCACCCTTCGTGATTTACACTATGCTTTACCAAACATGTTTATAACAATGACCACAAGGCAAGGAACATAAATAGCATCACAGAGAGTGTTTAAAAAAATAATCAAAATGAATCTCAATCACAACCTTCCAAGCCAAAAATGGTTCAATAAACCCGCAAGCACCTTATTAATCAAGTATTTCCACAAATCTCACGAATGATCTAGAACCCAAGTATAGAATCTTGTACCTCAAGGATATCGGCCGTAGCAATGCATTAATGATTATGCATAGTGAGGACCGAGCTAAACACATCAATGTATTCTCAGAATTCCATCACATTTGACCAAATTATAATAAGTTAATTTTTTAGTCTCTATCATTTAATACTATGTTCTTAGTATCTAGGAGTCTAGTAAGGCATGAAGCAAGAAGATCAAGTGAATTTTCAAGACACAATTTATAACATAATTCACCCCCGAGCATGGTTAACCCTGGCACATGCATATATGCTCATCACCTCATATATGTATCACCCCCGCATGTAGCAAACAATGTCAAATAGTAGGGAAAATACCCTCAACAAAGTTAGGCAAGACACTTACCTCAATTCGGCTAATTCAATACTCAATTTAGCTTTTCCTTTACAAGATTCACCTTCGCTCGGCTCAATCTAGCCAAAGATGACTTAAATACATCACACAATGTAAGGGAAAACAATTTCAATCAATAAAGCTGTGATTTTTATTCGATTTCTAAAAAGTCAAAAAAAATACCCGGGCCTGCCCGGTCAAAACTCGGGTCCAAGGGTAGGTCTTGGCTACCCTGTGACGACCCAAAGGGTCATCACCTATTTTATTACACATTCCGTACTCCCGAGGACTTGAAAACCTTATTTGTAGTTGCCTTTATTTGCGTGCACAATCCCGGGCGCGTAGCCGGACAGCTTAAATATGAAATTCTATGAAAAATGCTAAGATTTGATATTAAAATAAATAAATTTGACTTCGGTCAACATTTTGGGTAAACGGACCCGGACCCATGATTTGAAGGTCCCGGGGGGTCCGTAGGAAAATATGAGACTTGGGCGTATTCCCATAATCGAATCCCGAGGTCCCAAGCCCGAGGAAAGAATTTTTGAGTAAAAATTATTTTCTGAAAATATTTAAGAAAATTGAAAATGAAATCTGATTAGAAAGTGATGGTATCGGGCCCGTATTTTGGTTCCGATGCCCGGTACTTGTCTTATATATGGTTTAAGCACTTTCTGTAAAGTGTAGTTGAAAACGGATTTCGTTTGATGTGTTTCGGACTAATTCGATGTATATGATGTTATTTTGGCGATTTGATCACACAGATAAGTTCATAGGATGTTTTTGAGGTAGTGTGTGTATTTGGTTTGGAGCCCTGAGGGCTCGGGTGAGTTTTGGATAGGCCACAGACTTCATTTTTCGACTTGGGAACTGCTGGTGTTACTGATCTGCAGGGTTCGCATTTGCGAAGCCAGCATCGCAAATGCGAGCTTTGCAAATGCGAAGGTTGGTCTGGGCAGGCCTGATGGCAAATGCGACCAAGAGGTTCGCAAATGCGAAGATTAAGTTGGACAGGCCTGATCTCAAATGCGACCATGATGTTCGCAAATGTGAAGATTAAGCTGGACAGGCCTGATTTCAAATGCCACCAAGAAGTTCGCAAATGCGAAGGCTGGGAATGTCTGAAGGGTTTGCAATATCGAACCCCTGTTCGCAATTCCCATGCCAACCAGTAGCCTGCACTGTACAAAACCGAATTTTGACTTCATATTCCATATTTTCTCAAACTCAAACACGCTTAGACGATTTTTCAAGAATAAGACTTCTTCCAAATTAGTTGTAAGTTGGTTTTTACTCATTTCTTTCAATGATTAACATCATTTAACATGTTTTCAACTTAAAACTCAGGGATTTCCATGGGTGAAATTGGGTGTTTGGGGTAGAACTTAGGTTTTTTTAAAATTGGGATTTGAGTGGGTGATTGACCTCCGATTCGGGAGAATTTTATATGGCTAGACTCGTGAGAGTACGAGGGTTCTGAAAATATAAAATTTACCCAACTTCGAGACGCTGGCCTGAGGGGCATTTTGGTCATTTCACCTAATTTCGCATCGTAACCTTGGATTGAATAGTAGAATCAGTTGCATGAGATGTTATTTATGGTATGCAATTTATTTGAATAGATTTGGGCCATTTGGAGTCAGATACTCGTGGCAAACGTGTGGTTTCAGGTTGATTGCTATACTTCAGACCCGAGGTAAGTGTTTGGTCTAACCTTAGCTTGAGGGAATAGGAGTTGAGTATAATTTGCTACTTGCTAATTATCAAATACGATGTATAGGCATTGTGACGAGTATCTATACACTGGTGTCTAGCATGACCGTGAGTCCTTATATAGTGAATATTCTGATTTTGTGGTAATTTCCATGCTTAATTGATGATTTCTATATGTTGTAAAGAAAATGTGAAGGGAATTGTAATCTTTAAACTCTGTTGGAGCACTGGCTCAACGATGAAGGTATATGAGATAATTGTATCCTTTGGAGCATTGGCTCAAGTAATAGAGTGAATTATGAAATGAAGTGAAAGAAAGAGAAAAAGCTACTAAAATATACCCTTGCCGAGTCATTGTTGCTTTTGATATTGTCTCCCTTGTTGGGATGTTAAGGTTACTGTTATTTTTCCCTTGCCGGGATTTAATTGTTGATATTGTTATCTTGCCGGGATTTAAATTGTTTAATTGATGTTCCCTTTCCGGGATTTCTATTTTATTCTACTTAACCCTTGTTTGTGATTGCTGTTTGGGTGAGGAAGAGTGTTAAAGCACGAAGGGTGATGTCGTGCACTGTTTGATATTGTGAGGAAGAATGTTAAATCTCGATGTCGTGCACTGTTTGATATTGTTCCCTTGCCGGGGTTATTATTTCTATTATGTTTACTCCCTTGCCCTTATTTGTGATTGTTGTTTGGGTGAGGAAGAGTGTTAAAGAAAGAAGGGTGATGCCATGCACTGTTTGATATTGTGAGGAAGAGTGTTAAAGCACGAAGGGTGATACCGTGCACTGTTTGATATTGTTCCCTTGCCGGGGTTATTATTTCTGTTCTGTTTACTCCCTTGCCCTTGTTTGTGATTGCTGTTTGGGTGAGGAAGAGTGATAAAGCACGAAGGGTGATGCCGTGCATTGTTTGACATTGTGAGGAAAGAGTATAACGCACGAAGGGTGATGCCGTGCCGTACGATGTACCATTCCGTACCGATATTCATTGATTATACTCTGAGGAAAGAGAGTAAGAGCACGAAGGGTGATGCCGTGCCATGATTTACATTGTTTACATTATACATTGCATAGTGAGGATGAGAGTAAAAGCACGAAGGGTGATGACGTGACATGATTTACATTTATTACATTATACATTGCATAGTGAGGACGAGAGTAAAAGCACGAAGGGTGATGCCGTGCAAGTTTGTGATTTCTTGTCCTTATTGATATGATGGCTTTGTTGTTCTTTTCCTTATTTAGATTTCTTATATGGAACTGTTATCTCCCCACAACATGTTCCCCTTCCTTTATTAATTGTTTCTCCCTATATTTCTTATCCGTTGTATATATGTATATCTATTTATTTGAACTACACAGGTTTATTTGGTAGTTTGGTTCTAGCCTCGCCACTACTTCGTCGAGGTTAGGCTAGGCACTTACCAGTACATGGGGTCGGTTGTACTGATGCTACACTTGCACTTCTTTATGTTGTGCAGATTACGCAGCCGGAGCCGGAGGACATCATTAGTGGGAGTGTCTTCCAGCTTATCATAGAGGCTTCAAGGTATACCCGCTGGCGTTCGTGGGCCTTGGCATCTCTTCCACGCCTTTGTCTTCGATTCTGTCTTATTTTTCCTCCCGTTTTAGAGGCAGACATGTATTTCCTTTCAGTTTTGTATTAGCACTCTTATAGACAGTTCGTGAGTTTGTGACTCCAGGTTTTGGGAAAGTTTACGCGTTGTTGTATTATGTTATCCTTATTTAGCTTGAGACCGTATTTATTTCCGCTGTTAAACTATGATCTGTTTAGTTTATCCTACTAAAGTGGTGTTAATATACTAGTTTAGCTATACACGTTGGCTGGTCTAGCGAGTTCATCGCTAGATGCCATCACGGTCCGACGGTGGGATTTCGGGGCGTGACATACCCATAGCCTCACCAGTCTAAATATTTCTTTGGTTTCCAAGTCCGAGTCCTATTCGACTCTCAAATCCCAAATTTCCATTTTTCAAAGTTCCCAAATTTTCCAAATTTTCCCTAGATTTCTCATGAATTTGATGTTAATTCTTGTCTAAAATAATGAAATGTAGTGGAGAATTGATTAGAGGCACTTAACCAGTGATTTGGTATGAAAATACCTTCACAAAATATCCTCCCATCGAAGCTACGGCTCAAAATATATTAAAATGAAGCTAAGTCTCGGAATTCTCAGCATTTAGCAGGCTGCAGATGTTGCATTTGCGCCAGGGGGTTCGCAAATGCAAATAAATTATCGCAAATGCGAACATGGAGATTTCTGCTAAGGTCGCATTTGCGACCAAAAGCTTCGCAAATGCGAAAAGGGGGCCATCGTAAATGCGAGGAATTCTTTGCAAAAGCGAACTCCATCCCAACAACTCAGGTTTGCAAATGAGCCCCCAAGGACACCAGAACCAACACTCAAAATTTAAACAAAAACAATCTAAAACCAATCTGAAACTCACCTGAGTCCCCCGAGGCTCAAACCCAAACACCCAAACAAGTCTATAAACATAACACAAACTTGCTTGAGTGATCAAAATATCAAAATAACATCTAGAATCACGAATCAGACGCCAAAATGCATGAAGATCAAAGGAAACATCAAGAACTTCTAGAATCGCAACCAAACGTCCGACCCATATCAAATCAACTCCAAATGGCGCCAATTTTGCAGACAAGTTATACATGAAGAGATGAACCTACTCGGGGCTTCAACTCATGCATAACAACCTCAAAACGATGAATCGCACCTCAAGTCAAAATCAATGTACTTTGGAACTTCAACTTCTACAATCGATTCCGAAACCTTTCAAAACATGTCTGATTGACCTCAAATTTTTGACATACGTCACATTTGACATTACGAACCTATTCCAACTCCCAGAATAAGAATCCAACCCCGATATGAAAAAGTACGCTCCCGGTCAAACGTTCCAAAAATCCAACTTCCGCTATTTCAAGACAAATGACTACGGACCTCCAAATTACAATCCAGACGCGCTCCTAAGTCAAAAATCACCCAACGGAGCTAAGGGAACCCATGGAATTCCATTCCGAGATCCAATACTAAAAGGTCAAACTTGGTAAACTCTTCCAACCCAAATCCTAAATCTTAAATTTCATTCTTCCAAATCAATTCCAGATAACTTGAAAACCAACACCGACGATTTATGCAAATCATAATACATCATGCGAAAATATTGAAGCCCTCAAACTATCAAGAAAAGTACAAATGCTCGAAATGACCAGTCGGGTCGTTACAATACACTTAGCAGAAGAAAATGGACAACTAAATTGCACTTCCAAACACGTGGTTTTGATTTCTAATTCTACTTTTACTCTAACAATTATAATCTAAGAAAAGAAACCAGAAGCGAATGATTGTTTTTTGTGTTTTTCTAAATAGTTAAAAAGCCTAGGGATATGACCATAACCAAGGTGTTCGCCTAATGGGTTAAATACGCTAATACTTGTTTTGTTGATTTTGGTGTATTATAGATCGCAACTCTACATTACCCGCTCAATACCTGTCGGTCAAAGAGTGATTTTTCCCAATTCGGCTTTGTCAAGTCCAAAAAGGAAACAAACAAAATTTGACATGAGCTCAAGTCGGGTTCTCACTATCTCTAGTTTGAACCCTTTAATTATCTCACTATCTCAATTAAACCAAATTTCTGCGGCCAATTCCATGTGCGGTCCGCATATTTATTAGGATCTTGGATTTTTCATCCATACAGTTATTGATTGCGGCTGAAAAGCATCTTTTGCGGCCGCACAATTCTTATACGGTCCGCACTTCAGCAAGGCTTCAGGTCTTGGTCGTTTGCACACTTTCTAAACGTTGAATCATTTGTCAATGCATACCTTGTTCTGATGCCGCACAATTCATGTTCGGCCCACACATGGGCAAAATCCCTGCTGGGTTTTATCACTTGATCTGCGACCGCAGATGGAATTCTGTGCTATGCACTTTCTTCTGCGGACCGCACTTCTTCAATTCTGCACCCTTTCTTGCCTTGTGATTCGAAACACTCCTTTTTGGGTCGGATTTCATCATGGGAGACCAAACTTCCAACACTCCTGCAATTTGCACACTTTCATTAGTTTCGGGAACATAAATCAATATTTTCGGACTAAATCAAAAGCAAAAAGGTTCTAATAAGTAGCGGTATCCCCACTTATCAACTCCCCCAAACTTAAGTCGTTGCTTGTCCTCAAGCAAATAAATTAGTTCCCACCTCATAGAGTTAAGGGAAATTTCAGCCAGTCAAAGGTGAGCCACTCACACATCGGTTTGGACCAATAATTACCCACACTACTTACGCATTATTAACAAAGCGACAACTTAAATATCCATGCACATGTAGTTCTAATGTGACATTTGAGCTTCAGGAATTGATATCACTCATCAAGGACTCTCGATCTATCATGTAGGTCATGGTGGACTCCAAACTCTTCTTCCTCTACTTACCATTTTCCAATATCACTTAAGAAGTTAGAACTCAATATTAAGAATCATGAAAGGCTCACTCGTCTCTCACAAGAGAATGTCACAAGTACGACTTCAAGCATCATAGGTTTGCCCCTCATGTAGGTCGCCACTAATGTAAGCTCACTCGGTTTGAAATCAAGTAGAACTTCATCTGGGTTTTAATGAAGGCTTTTAGATTAGAGTGTGATACCATATGGGTAAGTGGTTACACCTTTCATTAATCACTCCACACTTTCATTTCTCGGCTCACAATTGTGAATTCTTAAAGGCATTTTATTTTCATTGGGGACTAGTGAGCTTTAACATCACTCTTTCTTGTTCATTACATTCTTTTTTTTTTGATTGATCATACTAGGGATCATTACCTCTTTTTGAATCCGTCAACCTTTCCACGTATTCACGTTTTGCACTTCTCTTTTCTTTTCTTTTCTTGTCTTTTCTTTTCATAGAGATCATTTCTTTTCTCTTTTTGTTACTTGATACCTGTTTCAAATTCCTCATATCTCCCCCAAACTTATGTTTTATGCCACTTGTTTCACAAGCGTGTTAAGGGAAGTCCGGGTGCGAAAAGAGGGTCACGACAAAACGGGTAAAGGCTTATAACATGATTATCAAATGGGAAAGACTGGAGGCTCAAAGGGATTGACTAGGAATAATTACATTAGTTGGAAATAGAAAGTTCAAATAGGCCAAGACAAGCATATGATCACTTTTCAAACTAAGTGAAACTTAGGATTTTTCCTTGAAACACATTCTGGACAAGTTTTAGACCATTCACACAGACAATTGGATTAACAAAAATTTATCTCACCCCTCACGCAACTAGATTGTAAAAGAGGATAGAGTCGAGATCCTACAACGACCACATTCAAGTTTAAAGATCGCTATGGTCCAATTAAACCACTCAATGATTACCAAAGTCAACTCAAGAGTCACAAAGTCACTAACTAGAGCTATTTCTTTCAAAAACCTTGTCTCTAAGCATAAACACGTAGTTAAGTGTGTTGGTACCAAATGAAGTTGGATTAATTCTTCGAGAATTACTTGGTTAGGTCTTTTTACTACTACTATTATTACCTAAATACAAAAAATGGACTCATTCCATTAAGAAAGTTGTCATGACATCCATCGTTGAGACGAGTCACCCGGTTCACACAACAACTACCTCGGGAAAGAACCGTGGCGTTAAGAAAACTAAAGGATTATTATCTACAAAAGCATAAAAAAGAAGCTACTTAACAATACAAGAACTAATATAGACAAGTTAAAGAAGCTAATAAGAAAAAATAAAATAAAGAAGCTAATCAGCAAAAACTACTAAAGATAGAATAAATATACATAATAGAGACAGAAGATAGATAAATATAAATGAGAAAAGAAAGAGTCTCTTCAAAGTATTATAGACCAAATGTATTAAAGTGTACCAAAGTGTTAAATAAACTCCACCCCCCCCCACCCACCCCACCGAATAAAAGCAAGCATTGTCCCCAATGCTTAGCAAAATAAGAGTAAAAGAGGAAAAGGTGAAGAAAACTCCCTAGGAATCCTTGGACATCTCAGTGTCCCCAGCAATGTCATCTCCCTCAGGATCAACCAACTGAATATCATCATCATCAAATCTAGGCATAGCTGGGTTGGCAAATATCTCATGCACTGCCTCAGCAGTTTGGCAACAAGGTATGACTCGTCAAATTGGCCAGCTGGTGCTACCGGTGCAGATGGTGCTGAAAGATCTGGGGCCAACTGGTGCGGGTCAAGCGGCATATCAAAAGGAAGATCTCCAGTTGTAGCAAGTCTAGTCACCTCCCCCCAGAGCTTGTCTACGGATTTCTTCCTGACCTGGCACTTCCGTATCTTCTTTACTTCCTTACCCAGCTTCTCAATTACTGACCCGTGCTATGCCAAGGTACCCATGATCGTCTTTTGGTTCTACAGAATCTTCTTCAGTGTCTAATCAATGTTAGAAGCATTTTGTGATGCCTGTGAAACGGACTGTGTTGTAACCGTACTAGACAAGTCAGACAAATTTGCAGTAGGTGTCTGCATCCAGTAATTGAGACTCGCCAATGTTTGGGAGACTCGTAGCCCAGATAGTGGGACGGTGGGAATGGGCACTGGCCTGAGAGTTATGGCAGGAGTTGTGGTACGAGATATGGTAGGATCTGTGGATTATGGCGGAGGCATAGCTCAGCACTGTAGGAAGGCTCAACCAAGATGGATAGAATATCATTTGTCTCTGAGACTACGACTCTTGGCTCATCAGACTGGTCTGTGGTGGTAGGAGGCTGGACTTTCTTCTTTGGGTTGCTCGCCCATCAATGAATACCAATAAAAGGGATTTGGCTTCACCTTTGTGGCAAAATCTCTTGGATCTAGCATCAGTGAGTACTCTATAATAGTATTAGGAAAAGGGTGGCAGAGCTTCCTTCCGTGCTATCAATGAAATGTATCACGACACCCAAGTTGATTGGGTACCCGTCCATGATGGAATCCACAAGGACTGCCTGAGGAATGGGATGATGAGTCCGATTCTGGCACGGATCTAATCTGCTACAGACAAAGGTTTTCCACCCCTTCGCCCCAAAATTCAGAGTTCTCCGGTGGATGGGAACCCCAGCAGTGATCCATGGTGGTAGTGGCTTCGGTGGCTCTAGGATCCTAGCCAACCACGGTCGAACTTCCTCCTTCATGGAATACTTCTCCAAATACTCCTTCGACTCAACATCCTCAAAGCCCAAATACGCATTTAGTGTATGCTGATGAAACCTCTTTCTTCTTTGATCTTTCAAGCCCTGTAGCTATAACATCCCCCCTTCTGCCATCATCGGCGGTATCATATGTAATCTGTGCCTAAGGGACTGGTGTAGCCGATGTGATAGAAGCCTGACTAGCACTCTCTGATCCCTCAGAGGTTCTTTGAGATGAAGACATCTCGTCCCTGAGCTGGTAGCTCCCCTGCGGCCTCGACTATGTGGTCGTCTGCTCCTCCTGTACAGAGGCTGAGTTTCTCTCTGGCACCTCTCTATATGGAACATAGGAGCTAGACTCGGAGCGTTCTGCACCTCACCCTCTACCAGATGTTGTTTTCTTTCGGATCATCTTGGTCTGTCCAAGGGGTAAGGCCCTTTTGCTTCGACCATGAGAAGATTCACCTCTCCCTTTTGAACTGTCTCCTCATCCTCTTGATCGGACCATTGTCCGTATTAAGTAGAGACGATTGTTAGTTGCAATTCATTATTCAAACAAATATAAGAGACATGTTGGTACGGGAGAAACCATAGGACATATTGGGGTTGTACAGTTGAGTCATGCCTACAGGATAAGGGATATGCGGTCCGCACAATTTAACCTCTGGGTGTAGATTGGAACTCGCAGTCTACACATTTCAGTTGTGCAACCACAGAAGAGAAGTACGGTCCACACATTTGGGATTTCAACCGCTCTTTTGAGGCCCAAAATGTAAACTCTCTGATGATAGTGAAATGGTCAATCTGCGGCCGCATGAGGATTTCTATGGTCCGCACAATTCGACTTGTAGCCGCACCTTGGAGTCTCAAAAGTTAATACTCTCTGATGACAGAGAAAATCCTAATATGTGGAAGTAGAAGGAAATCTATGATCCGCACAATGTGACCTGCATCCGCATATTCCTGCCTCATGTAAGTGCCTAAAAAATGCATATCTACGAACTGCACATTGAAAGTGCGGTCGCAGAGTTCAAACAATTACGAATAAACAACCTTTTAGTCTAGAGTTTTCAATTTCTTGCACAATTGGGCATGGCAACATTGTAAAAGCATGAAATTTCACTAGCCCAGTCCCTGCAAAGCATGTATCAAGTTAACCCAATTCAGATCTACCCCACATAGACACACAATGGAATTCTAATAACAGATGGCCTAAAAAGAACTAAAAATCTACAAATTAAACTAATTAAAAAAATTAATATGAAATTGAAGCATAGAAGATAAAGTGAATGCGCTGAGTGAGTAATCTAGGTGACTATGTGTGTGGACACTTGAAATCTGCAAGAAAACTTAGCAGGGCAACAATGATTGTTCAAAGTGGGAAAAGAGTGAAATAAGCCCTACTGTTCTATTTATACCATTCAAAATGAGAAGGGATCAGGGACAAGCGAGGCCACACATTTACATGTGCAGTCCACACTCTTTTACATGGGAGGTCATTCTTAGAAACAAATATCAATCCTCATATTCTCACATGCGGTCACTGATCAACCTCGCACTAACAATCTTAAACTTCAGAGAGTTGGTATTTTTGATGTTTCAAATGTGCGGTCCGCAAGATAAATGTGCGGCCCCAATGCTCATCTTCTATGGCACCTAAAAAATGTGCGGTCCGCACTCTTTTTAACACTTAGCCATATTTTCATCCATCATTCTTGTATGTCAAACTCACCCGTGTGGAACACCTCAAATCAGGTTAGAACAAAATAAAACCTAAGTACAAAACAAAAAGGAAAAGAAACATGGGTTTGCTCCCAAGAAGCGCCTGATATAACATCGCTGCACGACGCAGAATTCACTCAAGTGAAATGAATGACCGCCACAACGTGGCTATCTCCAATTTTCCCAAGTAGTGCTTCACCCGGTGACCATTGACTCAGATTACTTCATTGTTTTAGTTCTTCAAGTCTAATGCACCAAAAGATGCCAGACCCACAATTTTAAAAGTACTACTCCACTTGGATTTTAGCTTCCCGGGAAACATCCTCAACCTTGAGTTAAACAACAATACAAGATCACCCACCTTGAACTCTTTGTTCCAAGTGTATTTGTCATGAAGATATTTCATATTTTCTCTGTACAATGAAGAAATCGCATAAGCATGGTAGCAGAACTCATCCAATTCATTAAAATGTGCAACCCTCAAGTTAGCGACTACATCCCAATCAAGATTCAACTTCTTTAGAGCCAACATGGCCTTGTGTTCTAGTTCCACCGGAAGATGAAAAGCTTTCTCAAACACCAATCGGTATGGTGACATTCTAATAGGTGTTTTGTAAGCTATCCGATAAGCCCATAATGCATCATCAAGCTTCTTGGACCAGTCCGTCCGAACTGTTTTGGACAAAATACTATTTCTCTCTCGGTTGGAGACTTTCACTTGCCCACTAGCTTGTGGGTGGTAGGGAGTCAAAACTTTGTGAGTAACACCATAATTTCCAAGTAAAGTATCAAAAGCATTTTTGCTAAAATGTGACCCCCCATCGCTTATAATTGCACGTGGAGTTCCAAACCTTGTGAAAATATTCTTCTTCAAAAAAGCCACAACACTTCTCGCCTCATTGTTGGGTAAAGCAACTGCCTTAACCCATTTGGACATATAATCTACCTCGACCAAGATGTAGGTGTTTCCACAAGAACTTACTAAAGGGACCATGAAGTCAATACCCCACACATCGAAAATATCAATCTCCAAAATGGTTGTGAGAGGCATTTCATTTTTCTTTGAGATTCCACTGGCCCATTGACATTCATCACATCTTTTCACGAACTCACTAGCATCTTTGTAAAGATATGGACAATGGAAACCAAAACTAAGAACTTTGGTTGCCGTTCTCGCCCCACCAAGATGATCAACCGAGCTTTGGAGTCCTTTTTTCTCATAAGATAATGAAGCGCTGCATGATCCGTATGGACAATGACTTTTGCACTCATCAAGTACAGGAGAAACTTTTCAATTGCAAACACAATAGAAAGGAGCTCTTTCTTCATAAAAGTATATATTACTTGGGCATTATTCATGGTCTTACTAGCATAATATACCAGATGAAATTTTTTTTGATGCGCTGCCCCGAAATAGCCCCAATCGCTACATCAATTGCTTCACACATGAGTTCAAAAGGCACATTCCAATTTGGAGCGGTGATGATGGGAGTAGTTGTCAACTTGAGCTTCAAAAATTCAAAATCTCTCATGCAATCATCATTGAAATGAAACTTAGCATCCTTCTCAAGAAACTTGCACAACGAGTTCACTACTTTAGAAAAATCTTTGATGAAGAGCCGGTAAAAACCTGCATGGCCTAAGAAACTCCTCACCACCTTCACCGAAGCTGGGGTGGAAGCTTAGAAATCATCTCAATCTTTTCCTTGTCAACTTCAATGCCATTCCTTGAGATTTTGTAGCCAAGGAAAATGTCTTACTCGACCATGAAATGACATTTCTCCCAATTGAGCACCAAATTTATTTCTTCACATATAGCCAACACTTTGTCCGAATTTGAAAGACAATAATAAAAAGAATCTCCCACCACCGAGAAGTCATCCATGAAAATTTCAAGGTAGTCCTCCACCATGTCTGTGAAAATAGCCATCGTACACCTTTGAAAAATCGTCGGTGCATTGCACAAACCAAATGCTATCCACTTGAAAGCAAAAGTACCATAGGGGCATGTAAAGGTTGTTTTCTCTTGGTCTTTCGAAGTAATGAGAATTTGGTTGTAACCCGAGTACCCATCAAGAAAGCAATAGAAATCACGACCGGCCAGTCTATCGAGCATTTGATCTAAGAAAGGAAGTGAAAAGTGATCATTCCTTGTAACCTTGTTAGGCTTGTGATAGTCCATACATACACTCCAACCGGTCACCATTCTTGTAGGAATAAATTCATTCTTGTCATTGGTGACCACCGTCATGCCCCCTTCTTTGGGCCACGTTGAACCGGAGAAGTCCATGAATGATCGAAAATGGGGTAGACATTCCCGACATCTAACAACTTGATAATCTCCTTCTTGTCAACTTCTTGCATATCCTCATTGAGTCTCCTTTGATGTTCAATGTATGGTTTGGCGCCATTCTCCAACTTGATCTTATGCATGCTAAAGTCGGGGATTATCCCTCAAATATCCGCCAAGGTCTACCCAATAGCCTTCTTTCTCTTTTGTAGCATCGTTAATGTGGAATCTACCTGCATGTTAGTCAAACAAAAGGAAAGAATAACTGGTCAAGTAGAACAAGGACCAAGAACTTCATACCGCGGATGTGGAGGCAATGGATTCAACTCAAAGGTAGGAGGCTATTCAATAGAAGGCTTTGTAGGAGGAGGAGTCCTATTTTCAAGATACAAGGACAATTTTCGAGGTACATGGTTGTACGACCCCCATTCCTCGCAAAGAATTCACACATTCCATGAAGCCATCCATCTCGTCATCATCAAAGTTGAGCAAGACGGCTTCCAACATATCATCAACATTGATTGTAGCACTTGTTACATCAATAATAACATCGGTCACCAAGTTCAAAAAAGAACACACCTCATTGCTATTTGGTTGCCGCATGGCCTTATACACATGGAATATCACGTTTTCATCACCAACCCGGAAACTGAGTTCTCCGGCTTCAACATCACAAAGAGCCTTAACTGTATCAAGGAAAGGTCTCCAAGAATAATCGGCACCTCATAATCAACTTCACAATCTGGAATGACAAAATCCGCCAGAAGAATGAATTTATCAACATGTACCAAAACATCTTCAATCAAACCCAACGGCCTTTTCATGGTACGGTCGGCCATTTTGAATCTCATAGAGGTGGGTCTTGGTTTCCTAATTCCCAAGGTCTTAAAAATTAAATAGGGCATCAAATTGATATTTACCCCAAGATCACAAAGGGCTTTAGCAAACTCGAAACTTCCAATTGTACAAGGAATCGTGAAAGCACCGGGGTCCTCCGACATAGGAGCCATTGAATGCACAATTGCACTCACTTGATGAATGACTTTGATGGTTTCAAAAT
This sequence comes from Nicotiana knightiana, assembly GCA_005239525.1. NCBI lineage: Eukaryota > Viridiplantae > Streptophyta > Magnoliopsida > Solanales > Solanaceae > Nicotiana > Nicotiana knightiana. The sequence goes on from ML411280.1 coordinate 80,585, forward strand.
TTATTGACCGCTTCTTTGTCACAAGATACTTCATAAACTTTGCATAACTGGGCATTTTTCCAAATCTTCAACTAGGGTACATTGATTGAGAGACTCTTCATCATCTGAATGAACTTCTTGAATTGATTCTCACCATTTTTCTTGGAAAGTCTTTGATGGTATGGAGGTGGAGGCTTAGGAAATGGTGCCTTCGCCTTTTGCACTACCGGCTCCAATATGTCAATCATTTGTTCCCTAGACGGGTTCACTTACTCTTAAGTCTCTTCCATACTATCATCAATATCAAACCGAACTTCATCATTAGGTTTCACTACATTGTTCGATATCTCTTCTTCTTGCATCACTTAATCATTATCAACAAGTTGCCTTTGACTTGACATGGGTGCATTCCCACCTCTTCCACTTCTTGTGGTAATGGCCATGGCATGTCCCGTTTTGTTACCTGATGACACCCAAATCCACTACTAATAAGTAAATGGACACGGTCGCATACAATATAATTTATCCAACTATGAGTCAGGGTCGAATCCCACAGAGAACAATATGTAGGCGATTAGGTGTGTAAGAGAATTATCACATATTATGCTAAGCCAAACACTCAAAATGTGATTGTGAACATATTATAGCTAAATGCAGAAATATAAACTAACCTAGAAAGCAAGTAAAATGGTCAATGGCTACAAGCATGGATGCATAGGGAATTGCACTAAAGTAACGATCCAATGTATTTCACGATTTTACAAATATGAGCGAGTTTATGTTAATTAGCCTAGGTTAATAATTCTATATTAGCTTCTTCCAAATACTAACAAGACTTCCTAATTGAATTATCCCTAAATCAATTAAGAGATTAAGCACACCTGAATATGGCTACAAGTAGTTCAATCCTATCCCTAGGTAGAATCTATAAAGCGAGGGTTAAAGCCTCAAGTTCTTGTTAATTAATATTTCCCAACCCCAAATTATCTTTCCCGAAGTTACTTTGAAGTAAATGGGCGAGTCCTAGGGTTAGCTAATACCTTTGAGAATAATTAAAGAAACAATAACTCACTTCATAATAATAAAAAATCGTTCAATACATAAGCACAACAAGATGTTTGATCCACACTTTAACTATGAATATTCCCATAAACAACATTCAAGTGTTGGAAAAAATACTACACACTTAGATATGCAATACAAAGTAAGGAAATGAAGAAATGAACATAGATGGGTAAGAAATTCTCAACCAAAAGCTTCAAATCTTCAATACCCAAGTGTGTGTGCAAGAACCCTAGCTCCAAAACTTGTGTTCTCTAGTCAAGGCTGCCACAGATTTTTCAAAAATCAGGTAGGTCATGTATTAAATGGTTTTGGGGTCAAAATGTGAAATGCCAAAACTGCCCAGATTTGTGAATCGCGTTCACAAAAATTGGTCTGCGATCACGAAGAGTAATGCTGCAAAGCATTGCAATCATGTACTAGATCATGTGTTCGCTTAGGGCACTTGAGAACAACTAATCAGCTTCTTCTACGCGTTCGTTGAAATTTCCCTACATTCACGATGTATAGTTTCCTGGCCTTCTGCGGTCGCATGTCAATGTTCGTGATCACAGGGAGCATTATTTGGCAACAGTCATTTTCCTTAATTTAACACATTTTGACTTGGTTTCTTATGTATCTTCTCTAAATCACTTGATACCTGAAATATGCCAATAAACCTCAATAAATACCTTAGTTTCTCAACAAAATCAGACAAAATCCTAAGTATCAAGAAGAGATAAGTTTGTATTTACCAACTTATCATTACCACCCTTTGGGTTTACTACCGTGTCACTTGGTAGTTCCCCTTTAGGATGAGAATTTGGAGCTTGAAAGATTTTCCCCATTTGAACTTTTAGGTTGCGGATTGATGTGTTGTGTGAGGAAAGTTGAGCATCCGAATATGCATTCTTTTCCATCATTTTCTCGAACATACTTCCAATACACCCCATTTAATTGCTTGAATAACTTGGACCATGGGGAGGATAAAGAGGTGGGTTGATCGGTTACTGGTACATTGGGGGCCTTTGAAAACCTGACCCCTGGTTTCCTTGATTGTTACTCCATCCTCCTTGGTTGTTACCTCCCCAATTTCATTGGTTGTTTCACTCCAATTTCCTTTAATGTTGTTATATTGCCAATTCCCTTGATTGTTATTTCACTCCAATTTTAGTGATTGTTAGAATTCCAATTACCTTGATTGTTTTGAGGTCTCCATTGTTGTTGGCTTAGACTTGGAAGTTTTTTCTTTGCCCTTGAAAATTGTTCACATATTGCACTTCCACTTATTGTTCATTATAGAAATCATCTTGCTCAAAACCACTATCTTCTTGCACATAGTTCTTCGCTCGAGTTTGCACTTGTGGACCTTTGGCCCTCCTCTTGTTTACCATCATATTTACCTGTTCCATAGCATTGACTTGATTAAGAGCTTGTACTTGAGTAAGTTGATCTTTTTCTAGTTAATTCATGGTAGTAGTCAACTCGGCAATGGCTTGTCCATGGTCATGCAATTCTTTGTGAAGGTAAATCATATTTGGATCACCTTGTGGAATATTGGCCTAGGATTTCCAAGTCGATGACGTTTCAGCCATCTCGTCCAAAATCTCACATGCCTCTGTATAAGGCGTATTCATGAAGTTCCCACCAGTTAGTTGATTCACAACACATTGGTTGGTTGTGTTAATCCCACAATGGAAGGTTTGTTGAATCATGATTTCCGCCATATTGTTGTTGGGACATTCCTTGACCATAGTTATATATCGCTCCCATATCTCATGTGGTGGTTCATTTGGCTCTTTCTTGAATGCCAAAATCTCCTCTCGAAGTGTAGCCATCTGTCCGGGAGAGAAGAACTTAGCAATGAAATTTTCCTCCAACTCATCCTAAGTGTGAATCGAATGGTACAACAATCTTTCTAACCAATCTAAAGATTTCCCCCATAGAGAGAAGGGAAAAAGTCTTAGCCTCAATGCATCCTCGGAGATATTTATTTTCTTTCTCCCCCAACAAGTGTCCACAAACCCCTTCAAATGTTTATAAGCATTTTGTGTTGGAGCATTGGTGAAGAAACTCTGTTGCTCAAGCAAAGTGAGCATCACATTGGTGATTTTGAAGTTGCCCGCCCTAATATGGGGAGGGACTATTGCACTAGCATATCATTCATTGGGTAATACCTAGTGGATCCGCTCGTGGTGGAGGTGGGGGTGGAGCGGGTACATTGTCATGAGGCATTGGACCTTTTCTATTGGCTTGAGGTTCAAGAGGTACCTCCTCAACTTGCTCATCCTCGTCGTCCACATCCCCCAAAGGCACATTTCTGAGATCATTGTTTGCCTCCATGAGGGCCTAACATTTTTTTGCACAAGTTAGTAGCACCGAAAGGAGAAGACGCTATTCCAAAAAAATCCAAATATATAGCTAACACCGTTTTAACTCCCCGCAATGGCGCCAAAAATTGATCCACGTCCAATCCACACTCAATAGTGAGTGGAAACGGTCGTTGGAAGAATAGTACCCAACAAAAATCATGGTCGATTTCCACAGGGAGCTACAATGGGTGTTAGGGGTATACACTTTATGGAAGAAAATGGAAAAACTAAATTGGACTTCCAAACACGTGGTTTTCATTTCTAATTCTACTTATACACTAACAATTATAATCTAAGAAAAGAAACTATAAGCGAATGATTGTTTTTGGTATTTTTCCAAATAGGTAAAAAGCCTAGGGATGTGACCTTAGACTAGGTGTTCGCCTAATGTGTTAAATACGTTCGTGCTTGTTTTGTTGATTGGGGTGTATTATAGCTTGCAAATCTACGTTACCCACTCTATACCTCTCGGTGAAAGAGTGATTTTGCCCACTTTAGATTTCTCAAGTCCAAATGGATCTAAAACAAAATAGTAGACATGAGCCCAAGTCGGGTTCTCACTATCTCTAGTTTGAACCCTTTAACTAGGTTAATCAAATCCTCAATTAACCCAATTCCTTATTAGCCAAGTTATCGTAGACTGGGTCCCTCTTTCTCAAGTAGAGACTAAGTCAAAAAGGCATGAATCAATGTTTGCAATCATTAATTCTAAAATTAATGCATAAGGTTTACACATTACGGTTTAAGTCACAACCCTAGCAAGAATTTAGCTACTCATAGTGAGAAGTGAAAAAATGCTCATTAAAATCATAATCAAAGATTAAAATAATAAAATATAATGTCTAAACACTAAAATAATCAAAAACTCATAATCAGTGCTGACTTTGTTTTGCAACCGCAAAAAATTTATGTGCGGACCGCACTACTTCAGTTCTGCGCCGTTTCTTGCCTTGTGATTCAGAACACTCCTTTTTTAGTCGGATTTCATCATGGGAGACCAAACTTCCAACATTCCTGCCATTTGTACACTTTGTTAGTTTTGGAAACATAAATCACTCTTTTCGGACTAAAACAAAAGCAAAAAGGTTCTAATAAGTAGTAAAAATCCCCACTTATCAGTAGCTAAGAAGGGTCTTCCTAAAATCAGAGGGACCTCCATATTCTCCTCCATGTTCACCAATCAATAGGGAACACAAACTTTTCCACTAGAATTAGCACATCTTACACTATTCCTTTAAGAATGATTTAGGTCTGATCCACCAGCTGCAAGGACATAAATATCGACATGATTTCTCCAATCTCTCCCTCTAATTTCTTAAGAATAGACAAAGGTATAAGATTAATAGAAGCACCTAAATCACACAAAGATTTTTCAAACTTAGTATTTTCAAAAGAGCAGGGTATATTAAAATTCCCTGGATCTTCACAATTTATAGGGAGCTTGTTTTTCATAATGGTACCTGTCAGCTTGACAATCGATGTCTCTTCCAATTTTCACTTTTTCAAAAATATCTCCTTAAAAAATTTAGCATAAGCTAGCATCCGTGAAAGCACCTTCGTGAAAGGTATATTCATATGCACCCTCTTAAGCACTTCTAAAAAGCGCCCGAATTGTTTGTCCAACTTCTCTCTTCTCTGCTTCTGCGAGAAAGGTAGATCAGTCATATATTTACTTTCTTCTGTCCCCTCTTTTGTTGCAGTCTCATATTTTATCTCTTCTGAGCTCTCATCTTCCCCTTCTACTTCAGACCATCAACTACCATCCCTTCACCTTTTTGAATGTTATCATTTTTCTGCTCCTCCACAATCTCCATCTGTCTTTCAATCAGCTCATCCTTTTGTTTAGCCCTGGGATCCCCCAATACATGCCCACTCCTCAAAGACACTACATTTATTTTCTCTTTTGGATTTTTTTTCAATATCAGCAGGGAGAGTTCCTAGAACCCTCTCAGACAATAAATTAGCTAGTTGACCCACATGTTTTTCCAAGTTTCGAATGATTGTGTCCTGGGTTTCAAGCCTCTCATATGTCTTAATAATAAAGAACTTCATCAGATCTTCCATTCTAGACTGATTTAACTAAGGCTGATATTGCCGCCCCTGCTGATTTTGAAAACCTGGAGCTCCATTTCCCTTGGGTTTGGAGTTATTTTTCTATTATGCGTTTGCACTACCACCTGGTGAACTCCAAGAGAAACTTGGGTGCCTCTGTTCCATGGAGTTAACATTGTTCCCACTTTAGTAGTTGCCTCTGTCAAAGCTCCCCATCGAATTTACTACTTCAGCTGAAGCTTGACGCTCATGTATAGGGTTTCCCATTCCAGACTAGTCACATTCTGCTTGCGGCTCATTCTGTACCTTGGACTATGTCAACTTTCTTATCTCTCTGTCCATGGTGTCTAGCTGGTCTTGCACTGATGTGTTAGAGTCTACCTAGTGCACCCCAGCTGATTTTCTTCTATGGTTATCATCTGCAGGCCATTGATTTGCATTTTCAGATAGTTCATTCAGAATTGCAAATATCTCCTCAGGAGTTTTCTTCATAAGAGGACCTCCAACTGCATTTTTTAGCGTCCTCCTACTAGAGGGTGTCAGGCCATTCAAGAAATCTTGGAGTTTCATCTACAAGTCTACTCCATGATGCTGACCTCTTCTCACAATATCCTTAAATCTTTCTCATGCTTCAAACACCATTTTGTCTCTTTCTGCTCGAAGTTCTGGATCTCTCTTCGAATTTTTCCTGTTTTTGCAGCTGAAAAATATTTTTCAAGGAACTTCTTTGTCATGTTTTCCCAAGTTTGAATTGTCCCAGTCAGCAAACTCTGCAACCGGTGCTTAGCATCGTCCCTCAGTGAAAAGGGAAATGTCCTTAAGTAGATATCATTTTATGATACTTCATTGTGTTGGAAGGTGTTCATAATCTCATCAAAATCCATCAAACGAGTAGTTGGATCTTCATTGGGTTTGCCATGGAAGACACAATTTTTCTAAATGGTCTGAAGTAGCCCTTGCTTGATCTCAAAATTATGGATTGCAATCAGAAGGGGTCCCACACTAGATACTCCTTGGTTGTAGACTTGCCTGACGTAGTCTCCCAGTGATCGTCTAGGCCCGGGCATACTATTTTCAAATTAGTTCTCTATTCCCCTCAACCATTTCATAATCTCTAAAAGCTACTTCAAAAGCTACCCACGGGGCTGCTTCCTATTTGGCTGCTTCTCGTGCAGCCAAATCAACTATCTCCCCACTGTTCTTAGCCATGTTCTCTTGGGTTGAGGATTGCCCCAAGAACTTTTCGTTGAGTTCTTTCTCTTTTCTCAGTTGTTGCATGCACTTTTATACCTATGGATTGTATGGAATCAATTCTTTTGATGAGGATCGAGTCATACACCAGAGAAGTCAACATGTTGCCTGCACACGGAAGAGAAAACCCATGAAGAATAAAATTAAATAACTTTGAATTAGCACCAAAAACTATTTTGAACACTATTGATTGCCAATCCCTGGCAACGGCGCCAAAATTTGACGAGCGCAAAACACAATACGAAATTGATGCTCGCTAACCAAAGATTGTATAGTTAAATTATCGTCTCCACGTGGATTATATTTAAACAATATGGGATTTAACTCTGGTTTAATTCACTTTAATGTTCTAATGATTCTCACGAATTAACTTGATGATTAGTTCAAACGTGTAGTCAAGTTTCCTCTCTCGGTTAAATCTTAACTCTACGAGCTGAACTAATATAAGCACTGTGAAAATATGCAAACATATGTTAATGGATTAGTCTTTGTGAAAACGTCTCTCGAACATTCTCCTAACTTGATTTAATCAACAATTTAACAAGCTCTTTCGATTGCTTAAGAGAATCATTGAATGAAACCAAATGAAATAATGCAAAGATAAATACCAAAATATTCCTCTTTCGATTAAATAACTGGTGAATAAAGTTGCAATAATTCAAAGCTCCATAAGACAATTCAAGCAAAGAACTAGAGTTAACATCCACAAATATTTAGCAAAACACCATATACGTCAAACTATATGGTAAACCGCTCTATAGATATGGAGAAATTCATCACAAATAGAATTAAAGAGTAAGAAAATATCAATTTAATGTTACAATCCAAACTCCCGTATTGAATTGATGGAAAGATGGTGAAATTTTGTGTCATGTAGCCTCCAATACTCTCCCAAAGCTTTCAAGGTCAACAGTCCCTTCAAAAATGTGATTCCAATGTATTTATACCAAGTAGGATCGAATCCGGATGAAACTACCCTCTTTGAGCCGAAGTGGGAAAACTTACAAACTTTTTACACTTCATGTGTTGCACTATGCTACACAGGGTGTGTTGCATTAGTACATTTTGCTCGGTTGTAAACTCTTTGAACTTAGCTTGTCTGATAAAATTTTGTACTAATGCGCGGCACTAGTGTATTTTTCTGTCAGACCCAAAACTACAAGTCTCTCAACTTCTCAAATTTCATGATGAACTTTTGTACAGATGCGTCGGTCCATGTCACACCTTATACGATGGACTAGTATATTTTGCTATAGCCCATGCGCTTTCTTCCAACTTTCGTATGCAATGGTGGTCCACGAGCTCCGAATGCGATCCCTGTTTAATTGATTGGCCTTTTACTCAGACTTCAAACCTCCAAATTATTTTATTTAGCTCCACAACATCTTCTTAACTCATAATCATCTCCTACAAATTATATGTTGGTTGAGGCAGACGATATGGAATAACAGTTGGGATATATGCCGAAGAAAATATCTTTTATTCATAAGTACTGGAAATAATTTTCTTCTTAGAGAAAACATTTTCAACTCTACTGAAAATGGCTTCAGTAGGAACACCAAACTTCAACATGGAAGAAAGGGAGATAATGAGGGAAAGTGGATAGTCATATTATTAGAATATCATGTAATTTTGCCTACAAAGATATAGGGAAAAGAGTTGAGAATTTACACTTTAATACTAATGTGAAGAGTTAATACGGATACCGTTTTAGAGTTATTAGTCATATAAGATACCGTTTTAGGACTTCATTAATTCTTAAGCGTATAAGAAAGGTTTTCTGGTCTTTAACGTCGTTGGTGAAGGCACTGGTTCTCTCTTGGGTTCACTACTGTTAAAACGCTTGTTAGTGGACTATGGAAAAAAATCCAAGCTTGGCTTTACTGTGTATCCCTCTCCTCAAGTTTCAACCTCTATGGTCAAACCATATAATAGTGTTCTCTCAACCCACTCATTCGTTGGATACACAGATGTTTCTGTTTTGCTTGATAATGAGGCAATTTATGACATTGTCGTCGCTCCCTTGACATTGAACGCCCCACCTATACCAACTTGAGCGGACTTGCTCAAGTATTGGCCCTTTTTGATTTCGTTTCTCTTATACAGGGTTTGACATTGGAAGGTGTAAGGATAGACCACATCATGTTAAGAGTGTTTTTGGGCAGATTATATTAGCCCAACATCTCGTTATTGAAGTGAGTCTTCTGACATCTTGTTTTCTTATTAGGTGATCTCATCCCTGACTGCTTCTTTGCGGTTTGATGGAGCGTTGAATGTTGATGTGAATGAATTTCAGACAAACCCGGTCCCATGCCCAAGGATCCACTTCATGCTTTCATCTTATGCCCCGGTAATATCAGCTAAGAAGGCTCACCACTAACAACATTCCCGGGCAGATATTGATCTCGTCCAATTTCACTCCTCTATTTGAGGATATGAAAACGTTCTATGCAATCCAACAAGAGTCGCGGTCGAATGCCGCAGGGAGCTATATCAATGTGTGTTAGTAGTATATATTTTAGCACGTGAGTTTGTATATCAAAATTTGCACTTCCGCAATATTTGGTTTTGTTTGAAAATCTAAATTAAACAACGATTGTAATTTAAAGAATGAAACAAGAAAATTATTTTTGGTTGTTTTTCAAATGATATAAAAGGCCCGGAGCTATGACCTTCACCTAGGTGTTCGGCTAATGGGTTGTAAACTTTAAAACTTATTATATTGGTCTGGGTGTATTATAGCTATCAACACTCAAGTACTCACTCAATAGCTCTCGGTCAGAGAGTGATTTTTTTCAATTTGAATTTCTCAATTCAAATGGGTATTGAACAAAACAGTTGATAATAAGCTCAAGTCGGGTTTTACTATCTCTAGGTTCAACCCTTTAATCGGGCGTATCAATCTATCGATTGACCCAATTTCTTGCTAGCCAAGTTTTTCTAGACTAAGTCTCTCTTTCTCAAGTAGAGACCAAGTCAAATAGGCATGAAATATTGTTTACAACCATTAATTCTTCAAATAAAAGCAAGAACAAGGCTAGATAATAAACACCCAACTATAAACAAGCAATAAATCAAACACCCATTATGTTTACACACTAGGGTTAGGTTACAACCCTAGTAAAAATCTAGCTACGCATGCTTAAATTTGAAGAAAAATAAGAAAAAATGATAATTAAACCCATATTGATAACTAAAATGATGAAATAAATATTGAAAAGCTTTAAATAACAAAAATTACTAAAAAGAGTAGAAGAAATTGTCTACTGTAGCAGCTGATGTCAAAAGTTGACCTAAAAAGGTGAAACTCTTCTATTTATACAGGGCTGGAATTTTCGGACAAAAATTCCCTTTCAGAGGTTCTATTGCCGCACAATTCCGTACGTACTTTTCTTTGCGGCCGCACTTCCTTCTTTCTGCAGTCCGCACAATAATGTTTGTTGTCTCACCTTGTTCTTCTATGGTCCGCACAAATGTGTCTGCGGCCGCGTAGCTCTTCTTCTGCGGCTGCACAATAATTGTGCAGTCCGCACTTGTGTTGGAGTTGAGGTACAAGTTTTCTGAACTTTTGCTCTGACCCAGATTCTGCGGCCACACAATTCATGTGCGCTTTACATTATTCAACATTCTCTGATGGAATTTCTTCACAACCTGCGGCGGCAGATGATATTCTGCGGTCAGCACTTTGAGCTTTTGTACCTATTTTTGTCCTTGAGTTCAAATTACTTCTTCTTGATTTGAATTTCATCTGGGGAGCTCATCTTCCAATATTCCTGCACTTAAGTACATTTCATCAGTTTTTGGGAACACAACTAAGCACTTTTGGACTAAAACTAAAGCTAGAAAGGCGCTAATAAGTAGTCAAAATCCCCACTTATCAAATCCCCAAACTTAAGCGTTTGTTTGTCCTCATGCAAATAAAGTATTTCCCACCTCCACAAGTTAAGAGCCTTTCCAGTTAACCAAAGGTTAATCAGTCACACATCAATTGGAACCAACAATTACCCACCACACTTATGAATTATCAACAAGGCAACAAATTAAACTTTTAAACATGAATAGTTCGAATGTGACACTTGAGAATCAAGAGTTGACTTTATTCATCAAGCAAGCTCGCTCTTTCATGTTGGTCATTGGGGATCCAAAACTCTTTCTCCGACTCTACTCTCCGTTTGCCTATCTCACTTAAGAATATAGTACTCAATTCAAAGATTTGTGAAAGGTTAACTCATCTCTCTCAAAAGAATGTCACAAGTACGGTTTTAAGTACCATAGTCTTGACCCTCATGTCAATCACCACTAATGTAAGCTTACTTGGCTTGAAATCATGTAGGACTTTTTTCGGAATGCAATGAAGGCTATTGGACTAAGGTTGGATAAGCTATGATAGAACGAGTTCATCTTTCCTTAAGCACTCCATTTTCTTCTATCGGCTCATGCTTTGCCAACTCTTGAAGCATTTTCTTTTCCTTAGGGAAGCTAGAGAGACTTAACATCACTCTTTCTTGGTCCTGATGTTCATCTTCTCCTTCTTTTCTTTCTCCATGATTTGCATCATTACTTTTCTTTGAATCCCTTCAACTTTTCAACTTATTCACTTTCTTTTTGCATTTTTCTTTTTCTTGCCCTTCCTTCTCTTCATTTATTTTCTCTTTTGCCCTTTGATACCTGTTTCAAAATCTTCGTCTCTCTACCAAACTTTCATTTTTAGCCAATTGTTTTACAAGACTATTAATGAAAGCTCGGGTGCTAAGAGAGGGTCATAACAAAACAGGTAAAGGCTTGTAACGTGGTTGTCAGATGAGAAAGGTTTTAGGCTCAAATGGGTTGACTAGGGATAACAACATTGGTGGGCCATGAAAAATTTCAAGCGGGTCAAGGAGAGTCTAAAATCACTTCTCAATCCAAGCAAAACTTAAAATTTCACCTAGAAATATTCGGGGCAAGTTCTAGACCATTCACACGGGTACTTGGACTTGCAACAACAACATCTCACCTCTCACGCAGCTGGACTGTTAAAGAGGATAGAGTTGAGGGACCACAATGACCATATTCAAGATTGAAAATCACTACGGTTCAACTAAACCACTCGATTATTTCCTAAGTCAATACAAGAGTCAAAAGGCCACTAATTACAACTACTTCTTTCCAAAAACCTTGTTTTTAACCATAAGCACGTAGTTAAGTGTGTTGGTACCAAGTGAAGCATGTTTGACTCTTCGAGCATGACTCAATTAGGTCTTTTTATTTATTTTTACTACTATTATTACCTAACTACCAAAAATGGACTCAATCCCTTAAGAAGGTTGTCACGCCATCCATCGTTGGGAAGAGTCACCCGGTTCACACAAAACCCACCTTCGGAAAGAACCGTGGCATTGAGAAAACCAAAGGCTTATTATCTACTAAAACATAAAAAAAGCTATTAAAGCAAAAAAGAAAAGTCAAAAAGAAGACAAACATAAAGATAGAGAAGCTAATAAAGCCAAAATGTTGTTGAAAGCTAAATGAACATACATAAGGAGGGAATATATACATAACGAGAAAGAAGAAGAGAATAGTAATAAGTTAATTATAGGTCAATTTGTCTCATAGATATCAAAATACAGACTTAGAATCATTAAAATGTCAAAGAAACTCCACCCCCGAATAAAAATTAGCATTATCCGCAATGTTTAACAAAATAAGAGTAAAGACAGAGTGAGAGTGAAGAAAACTCCCTATGGCTCAGCGGCCATCTTTGTGTCCCCAGTAGTGGCACCGACCTCAGTCTTCAATTGGAACTCATCATCCTCAAGTCCGGGAGTAGTTGGGTTGGTGAACATCTGACGGACTGCCTTGGTAGTGTCAGCAGCAAGATCTGGCTCCTCAGACTGGCCAGCTGCAGTGGTGGGCTATATGGGATTTGGGCCTAGGTGGTGTGGGTCTATCAACATGTCGAATGGAATGTATCTGGCTACTGCAATCTTGGTGACCTATCATCGGAGCTTATCCACTGATTTCTTTGAAGCCTGTGACTTCCGCATCTTCTTTATTTCTTTTCCTAATTCTTTAATCACATACCCATGTTGTACTAGAGTACCATGATAGTGTTCTGGTTGTCTATGATCTTCTTCAATGTTTCTTTGATTGTAGGAGGAATCTGGGGTGCCGACATAAATGACTGCGCTGCAACATGACCAGATAAGTTAGACATCTTTGCAGTAGCTGTCTGCATCTAGTTGTTGAGCCTCGCAAAATTCTGCGTAGATAGTAGATCAGAAGGCATAGGCACCTAATTGAAAGCCGATGAAAGAGGCACTGAGGCTGAAGGTGGAGGCATGGCAGATGTACTAGAATATGTCACTACTGAAGTGGAAGGCATATCTGCGGACTCTGCACCTACCACCAAAGGCTCATCAGACTGGCTTTACAGTAATAGCCGTTTGACCCTTTCTCTTGGGTTTTTTGGATCCATCAGAGAATACCAAGAGAAGGGCTTCTTTGCCCGAACCTTTGTGTCAAAATCCTTGGGCTCTACCCGTATATCCGTAAGGTACTCTATGAGAGTGTTGGGATACGGGTAGGAAGTATCAGCCTTCCTGGCAACCGCTGTCATGTTGGTCGACATCACGACACCCACATTGATTGGATACCCGGCCATAATAGATGCGACTAGACCTGTCCGTGGAATAGGTAAGTTGGTCTCGTTCTGGCACGGGTCTAGTCTGATGCATACGAAGGTTTTCCACCTCTTCGCCACGAAATTCAGGGTGTTCTACTGAATAGGAACCCCTACAGTGATCCATGGTAGTGCTGGCCCCGGGGCCGCAAAAATCTCAGCTAGCCATGGGCGAGCTGAATCACTCATTGCTAGCTTCTCCAAGTACTGCACTGGCTCCACGTCCTAAAACCCCAAGTAGGAGTTCAATGTGTGCTGGTCGAACCGCACCTTCAGATTTCTCACTTTTGTCACTTTGGTCCCTTTCTTGATATTGAAGTAGGAACTTTCGCTCAAGATTGAGCGATCTCACCAGCCACCACCCACGAAAACTAGTGAAGGCTGCCAGACTCGCAAACCAGTCCTCCCAGACCTCTTCCCTCTTCGACCTCTCATGGCCGGCAACTGTGGTATCACGCCCTCTACCATTATCTGGAATATCATCCACAGCAGTTGCTGGTGCTTCAAGGACAGGTGTAGAAGAGGTCTTTGAAGCCTGACCTTCACTCTCCGAACCCTCATGTATGTTTTGTGAGGAGGAAGGTTCTCTCTAAGTTTGTACCTTCCCTGTGGCTACTGTGGATGTGATTGAACAACAGGCTGCTCTCTCATTGAATCGCGCTCTGGTGCTTCCCGAGATGGAGCATATGAACTAGATTTGAGGGGCTCGGGTTGTCTTCCTCGGCCTCGTGTGGTTTTCTTACTGATTACCCTTTGGAGGGAGAGAGGTAAAATTCTTTTGCCTCTACCTCTGGAAGGCTCAGCCCTCCAATTTGAATTTTCACCACGACCTTGAGATCCGCCCATTTTCTATAACAAGCAACAACAGAATTTAGTTGTAATTCAATTGAACACAGACAATACATCACATTGCAGAACATGAGTGCAGTGTGGGGAAGTATCGTCCGCACAATTTCGAGTGCGGTCGCAGACTGGGTTCTGCGGACCGCACAATTTAGAAGTGCGACCGCAGAGATGAAACTACGGTCCGCACAATTTTGAGTGCGACCGCAGAATTGAAGTACGGTTCGCACATATCTGAGTGCGGCCGCACACTTGACTTTCCAAAAAGTGTCAACTCTCTTGTGACAAAGATCGGCCTGATCTCCGGCCGCACACACTTTTCTGCGGTCACGATGGAATTTCTACGGTCCGCACAATGTCAAGTGCCACCGCAGAATTTAATTAACCAAATACCCTAGATTACAACTTCTGCGGACCACACAATTTCTTGTGCGGCCACAAATTTCAAAATTAAAACGATCAAACTTCTAAGGTTTTGAAGTTTTTGCACAGATTCAGCATGGTATTAACAATTAAGCATGCAAATCAATTTACCCAGTCCCCATAAAGAAATTAGTAGTTGATCCATTATAGATTAATCCCCACATAGTATTGAAATTGAAATCTATTGACAAATGTCCTAAGACTACCTAAAAGAATAAAAAAATTGTAAATTTAAATAAGGAAATTGAAATATTCTATGAGAATTTGGGCATACCATATATGAAGGAGTGCAACTAAATGATCATAGATGTGGATGGAGTGTGGCAGATGATTGAACAGATGATTTCCAAGTTTTAGGGTTTACAGTGCTTAGAGAGGGAAAAACTTGACAGTAGCCTAAGGCTACAATTTATACTAGCAGGCAAACATTGGAAACAAAGAAGGAGTGCGGCCGCACAATTCCTTCTGCAGTCCGCACTCTGTTACCTGGAGGCTCAATAGCCTATGTTGATTTGCGGTCCGCATAATTTGAAATGCGACCTCCGATTTAGGTTGCGAAACGCATAATTCGATGTGCATTCGCAGAGTGGCCAAATCTCTGACAGACCAAACTTCAGAGAGTTTGAATTTTCCCATCTAAGTTTTTGCGGTCCGCACAAGATTTGTGCGGCCGTAGTTGCCTTCTGTTGTAGCATTCAAAATTGTGCGGTTCCCACATTTCAAGTGTGATCCGCACTTTCTCCATACTTAGCCTATTTTTCTGAGCACAGTTCATGTAAAGCACGTTTATTCTTGCAACACACTTCAAATCCAGTTAGCACAAAATAACACCTATCTACAAAAGAAGAAAAAAAACATGGGTTGCCTCCCAAAAAGCGCCCGATTTAACGTCGCGGCACGACGGAGATTACCATCACATCAAATGAATCACTACCACCATATGCTCATCATCAGCTTGTCCCAAATAATGCTTTACCCAGTGAGCATTGACTCGGAATACCTCATCATTTTTGTTCTTTAAGTCCAATGCACCAAAAGGTGTCACACCCACAATTTGATAGGGACCACTCCATTTGGATTTCAGCTTTCCGGGAAACATCTTCAATCGTGAGTTGAACAACAAAACAAGACCTCCCACCTTGAACTCATTGTTTCGGATGTATTTGTCATGAAGGTAGTTCATTCTCTATTTGTACACGGATGAACTTGCATATGCATGGTACTGGAACTCATCTAATTCATTCAAATGTGCAATCCACAAGTTAACGGCTGCATCCCAATCAAGATTCAACTTCTTTAAAGCCCACATGGCTTTGGGCCAAGTTCCATCGGAAGATGACAAGATTTTCCAAAAACCAACCGGTATGGAGACATCCGGATATGAGTTTTGAAAGCAGTATGATAAGCCCATATTGCATCATCAATCTTCTTTGACCAATCTGTCCGGTTAGCATTCACTTTTTTGGAAAAAATACTCTTTATCTCCCGATCGGAGACTTCCACTTGACCGCTATCTTGAGGATGATAGGGAACTGTGACTTTATGGGTGACACCGTACTTGCTAAGAAAGGTGTCAAAATCCTTGTTGGAAAAATTCGACCCCCCATCGCTTATGATAGCGCGCGTAGTACAAATCTTGTGAAAATATTATTCTTCAAAAATGCCACCACACTTCTCGCTTCATTTTTGGGTAGAGTGATGGCCTCAACCCATTTAGGAACATAATCAACCACGACCAAGATGTAGGTGTTTCCACAAGAACTGACAAAAGGGCCCATGAAGTCAATATCCCACACATCAAAGATATCAATCTCCAAAATGGTAGTGAGAGGCATTTCATTCTTCTTTGAGATTCTACCGGCCTGTTGGCTTGCATCACATCTTTTCACCATATCACTTGCATCTTTGTAGAGAGTGGGCCAATAGAAATCGCAACTTAGTAGTTTAGTCGCAGTTCTTGCTAGCCATGGTGACCACCATAAGGTGAAGAATGACAAGCTTCAAGAATAACATTTTTCTCTTCATCCGGTACACATCTTCTAATTACCCCATCCGTGCAAATCCGGAAGAGGTAAGGCTCGTCCCAATAATAATCTTGACAATCCCGTTTGAGCTTCTTCCTTTAATTTGAAGAAAAATCATTCGAGGTGATTCCACACACAAGGTAGTTTGCTAGATTAGCGAACCATGGAACCTCCTTCATTGAAATGGCCAAGAGCTGCTCATCGGGGAAAGATTTATTGATTTCAAGGCCATCATGCGGCCTCCCTTCCTCCTCCAAATGAGACAAGTGGTCTGCCACTTGATTTTCACTCCCTTTCCGATCTTGAATGTCAATATCAAACTCTTGCAACAATATCACCCATAGCATCAACCTAGCTTTTGAATCTTTCTTGATCATAACATATCGAAGTGCCGCATGATCCGTATGAACAATAACCTTTGCACCCATCAAGTACGGTCGGAACTTCTCAATAGCAAACACAATGGAAAAGAGCTCTTTTTTGATAACGATGTAATTGACTTGGGCATCATTCATGATCTTACTAGCATAGCAGACATGATGAAAAATCTTGTTGATACGATGCCCCGAAAATGTCTCAGCCACTACATCACTAGCATCACACATGATCTCAATAGGATACTACACATGCTGATATGACTCAAATAAGAAGGAAACAGGTTATTACTTAGCAGAAATCAAATTTTTACAACAATTATCCCGTGTACGTACTCTTCGCATCACGTACATGGCGCTCACATATCAAAATAGTACCAAATCCTAAGGGCAGTTCCCCCGCACAAGGTTAGGCAAGCCACTTACCTTGAACCAAGCTCAATCAATCTGTAACAATGCTCTTTCCATGAAAATCCGACTCCGAATGGTCCAAATCTAGCCAAAGTCAATTATATAACATAAATATAACCACAAGGAACTAATCTAGCTACTGAAATCAAAGCTAAAACAAGAAATTGGAAAATCGCCCTAAAAAGCCTCCCCGGGCCCACGTCTCGAAAATTGAGTAGAATTCAAAAAATATGAACACCCATTCTCTTATGAGTTCACTCATGCCACAATTATCCAAATCCTATGTCTAAACCCCGATCAAAAGTCAAAAATTTGGTTGAAGAACGTTTCCCCATTTTCCCCAAATTTCTCACCCGATTTCCTTTATTTAATGAAGAAAAAAACTATGGATTAATGGAATATAACAAAAAAATGAGTTAGCAATCATTAACCCAAAGCTTCCTCTGAAAATCCCTCGAAACATCGCCTAATTCCGAGCTCTCAAGTCCAAAAATGAATAATGAATTCAAACCCTCGAACTTAGCCTTTTTTCTGCCAGTCAAACCGCACCTGCGATTAAATTCCCGCTTCTACGATGCCGCTTTTGTGGAGGAGAATACGCACCTCTGAAGTTTCATTAAACTCCCAGGTATCGCACCTGTGCACAATAATCCGCATCCGCAGACGCGCTCCTGCGCTCAAGCGTCCGCTTCTACGAAACCTTGGCCACGTCAGCTTCCTCGCCTATTCCGCTTCTGCGGCTTACGCATCGCACCTGCGACCATTGGCCAAACTCCTCATCTCTGCATTTGCGATTTCCCACTCGCTTCTGCACGCTCGCACCTGCGGCCAATTGTTGATACCCAATTTTTCCTCATATTTTTAAAATACATATATTTACCTTCAAAATAGCATATTTTCATCATTATTTAGTTTACAAAACTATACAAGCATTTTCTATAATTTTCCATAATTTTTAAATCTCGAAATTAATTTATTTTTACATTTTTATTACATAAATATCTAGTAATTATCATTTAAAAATTATTTGTGATGACATCATTACCCAAAATTATTATTGCATCCATAATACATGTTTCAAACATTTCTATTCTATTTTTATAATTGCATTAGCATTGCGTTTATTATGAAGTACCAGTTTTACATTTTTATAATATTGAGTTACTATTTTCAGTCATTTTATTGCACAAGTAGCATTTCATTATCTATAAATTATTTTTTAAAATAATTGTTTTGTATTTAATAGGTGGCCTAAAGCAGGCCAATTTTCGGACCTAAAGCTACCCAAACCCCAGAGCTTGGAATTAGGCGATTAAACCCCCCTTTTAATTACCCACCCTAACCCTAATCCTCACACTCATTCTTCCCAGCCACCCTAAAACACTCTCTATTCCCTTTTGTTTCACGAACCCTAGCCGTCACACCCAGTTCCTCTTCGCTTCCAACTTCGGGATGGAATCTGCCTATGATATACTTACCTTATTAATCTTCTCGCACTATTGGTCGTTCATTCATGGTGTTACTTAGGTTTTTTCCTAAGTTTGGCAAGCATCACTTCCTAGATCTGACCAAAACGGCTCGAATCTTTGATCTTGGATGTTATTTCGTCTATATACGCTCAACAAAAAGCGATTTACGCTCTTGGTTCGAGTTCCAGACGATTGAACCCGATTAGGATTTGAGACTCTCCCGTCTCCTTTACTGATTTCGATTTGCCTGTGATATTCTCTTTCCTTATTTGGGATTAATTGATTGTTTTCCATTTTCGTTCTTTCATTTTCTACTACTATATAAACCCCTTCCCATTCCCCTCTAGGACAGACTTTTTGTAATCGTTAAATTATTTAAAAGTTGAAGTTATTGTTCAATTGTTCTCTCATTATCTTGTTCTATATTTTGATTCTTGGCCGGCTGAATGCCAAGGCCACCAGGATTCGATTTTTAACCTTTTCTTGGTGCAAGCATAGCCCGGAGTTCATTTGAAGCCCTTGGGAACTCTGATGCACTAAGATTCTGGATTCTTTCTCTTTGATATTCAGAAGTACTGTGGAATTTTTTCTTTCTTGTTGTCTGTTTAACTGGTAAGTCTCTTGGCTTTACGATTTCATTCTTTTGTGCTTATGTCCTGCATATTAACACCTCTAAAATTTTCATGACTTAGTGTGTTTCCGGCCTCTCTCTGTGTGCAACCTTGTTAGAATTGAACTTTTTTGTAAGATGAACCTCTCCTAGCACTTGATTTTACATAATGCTACAAGTTCTAGGACATGTTTATGCCTAATTCGAATAATTTAGACTCTTTTTAAGTTGATTTAGTTAATGTATTGGTGCCTAAGTGTTTGTATTTATTGTTGGGAATGAGTATGCTTTCCTACTTTGTAATGAATGCCTCATATTTGTAATATGTTTTAATCTGTGTTAAGAGCTTCACTATTAACTATGCCCTGCTCCCCTGTTATTATGTCACTCAACATGTCTTTCTTTTCACAATTCTATATCTTTAGTAATTGTTCGAAACCTTTAGAGTAGCTATTTCAACTTGTGTTTCCCTGCCATGTTCGATACTCATGCCTTTCTATGGTATTACTCACCTTTATATGTTAATCTTGCAACCCCAAGAAACTTGACTCTTCGTTAATTCTCAATGTGTTTATACCAATATGTTACTTCTTACCAACTGTTGAACCTGCTTCTAAGTCTTGTTGACCCTCTTAATTAACATGTTCTGTGTTTAGACAACCTTGCTATGCCTGCTTTTAAAATACAAGTATGTCTCTTCAGATTTTATCCCTTAATTGTAGTTCTCTCACTCTCTATTGTTACCTACATTATTCAGAATTTATCACTCTTGGTCGGCTGAAAGCCAAGGACACTAAGACTCTCAATTGACCTCTCTACCATGAGAACTGCTCGGTGTCCATTTGAGACCTTTGTGAACTTGACACACTAAGACTTGAGGTTCTTTAGCCATTTTCTTTGCTACTAAGACCGGAGCTATCTTTGACACTCAGTTATGTCCCCTTCTGTCTACTGAATCTGCAAATTGGCTTGTTTAAGTTTGGGTCATATGGTAAATCTGTGGCTGTTTGGTTGCTTGAGTTTACCTATGGCATATGGGTTGTGCGGATGGATATAGTTCCTTGTTGAGATCTGGGTATGCTAATTGGTCAAGGAAGAGTTTAGTTGAAGGTCTGGAAATACTGGGTATCTCTTTTGGGCCTGCTTTGGGCCTACACTTATTGCTTGTACAACATTTGTAATTACATTCATTATTCGTTTTGTAATAAACAATTGGGGTGTTAGTGAAATTGAAAAATGGGTATATTCTAATGTTTGCATGAAAAGGGTAGAAAGCATGACTATATGATTCATATGATCTATTTGCTATCCAACCTGCTATAGATGTCATTCAAATTTCTACGTGCACTATTAGAAATCATGCCATTAGGGAAATCACACACTCACACAACTTGTATGCTATCAAAGCTTAAGTGCTCAATCTATTCCCCTGTCTACTTCTATCTGTCGCTAGACATCATGCCTGTAAGAAATAAACACAAATAATTGCCCTTCAATATGCAAAACTGCACCATGCTCATTAGATAGCATGTCTATAGGATTTTAATTATTTAATTTGGTATTATACCATATTGTTCACCTATAAAACATGCCTATAGGAGCTAAATATAAAAAAATCGGTTCCAATCGCCAATCTTTAGAAATCCTGCCTATAGGGTATTATTACTCGCTCTAAAGTGCTTATGATGAACTCTTCAAACGCTGTTTATTGCTTAGCCACACCATTATAAGAAAGTGAGTAATTCTGAGCATTTTCAATAGTTTTGTGTTGTCCCTTACTGCATAAACCACTTAGAGATCATGCCTATAGGCTTATCAACTTATAATCCATAATCTCAATAAACAACTTAGCAGTACCAGATACTCTTAAAATGGTAGTTTGGAAATCGTAGGTCAAAAGTGGCGCCCTACATCTGAAACTGCCTGCATGTTTTGATCAGATCGTATAGAAACCATATCTATAGATCTTAATGACTCCAATCTTCCTCAATTCTGAAATTGTCTAATGCATAACGTAGAAATCTGTTTGCGTGCATGTGTTGTCTAATTGCGGAGGCTAACTTGAGCCTTTAACTGTCTTTAAGTGCAGTCCTATCTGTTTTGAATTGTCGCCTAGTTTTGACATTTTCTGAGCAGCCTAAGTAAAGTCTAGAACCACCCAAAACAGAGGTCTAATGCCTCATGGACCATAGGTATGGGACAGGTATTGCACGCATAAGGCACGACTTATAATTTAACTAGTGCGCTTTAGGTAATAACTAAAAGATAGTAATCGGGTAGCAGGAGATGATAATCTGTGCCCGCTGAATAATATGAGTAACACCCCATCTTGAGGGAGTTACGAAGTATTATTTATGTTACACAGGGTGATCCTTTAGGCTAAAAAACTTAGGACCCCCCCATCTTATTCCCTTTTTATGTTTGAATCATGTGTTTGTATTTACTCAAAGTCTTTTAATAATATGATTTCTCAAATTTCTTGTTTTCTCTGCCTTTATTTATCTGACTAAATCATGTAGTTCAAGTTTCGATCGAGACGCACAATTGTGGACCTCGAAGAGTGCCTAATACCTTCTCTTCGAGGTAATTTCAAGCCCTTACCCGATCTCTGGTGATGCAAACTAGTCAAACATAAGTCATATGCAAATAGGTTCCCTAACACATCTTAAATCGTTAGGTGGCGACTCTCCTTTTTTAATACTTCCTTAAGAGAGTTGCCACATGTCGAAACCCGATTCACGATAAAAATGGGTGCGATACCAATAACATCGCAGGTGCGATGACTCCAGAAACAGCCCAGCATCAGCCATTTAAGTCCAAAATGCATCCGATAATGATCTGAAACACACTCGAGGGTCCCGAGACCTCAACCAAACATACCAACCAATTCTAAAACACCACAAGAACTTAGTAGATCCCTTAAACAAAATCTAACAATGCTAAAATTACGAATCATCCTCCGATTCAAACTTAAAGAAGTCGAAACATCCAAATTTGACAACCGATGTCGAACCCAACCAAATCACGTCTGATGGACCCCAAATTTTGCACAAAAGTCATAATCAACCCTACGGACATACTCCAACTTCCGAAATATTAATCCGGCCCCGATATAAAATATTCCACTACCGGTCAAAATCTCCAAAATGATTTTCGCCATTTCATGCCTAAATGAGCTACAGACCTCTAAAACACAATTTGGACACGGCCCTAAGTCTGAAATCACCTAGCGGAGCTAATAGAACCAACGGAAATCCATTACGGAGTCGTCTTCACACAGTTCCGACTATGGTCCAAATCATAAGGCTTAAGCTCCCGTTTAAGGACTAAGTGTCCCAAAACACTCTAGAAACCAAAATGAAGCTTCCCGAAAAGTCACAACAGCAGAAAATAGATACAGGGAAAATAGTTAATAGGGGATCGAGGCTATAACTCTCAAGACGAACGGTCGGATCGTCATATCCTCCCCCTCTTAAAACAATTGTTCGTCCTCGAACGAGTATAGAGACATACCTAAAGCTGTGAAAAGATGAGGATAACGACTGCACATATCCTACTCGGTCTCTCAAGTCACCTCCTCAACCGACTGACCCTTCCACTGAACCTTTACCGAAGCAATGTTCTTTGACCTTAGCTTTCTGATATGCATGTCCACAATAGCCATTGGCTCCTAAATATAAGATAGATCCTTGTCTAACTGAACGGAGCTTAAATCCAATATATGAGATGGATCACTATGATACTTCCGGAGCATAGAAACGTGGAATACCGGATAAAAAACCCCTGCTAGGCTGGGAGGTAAGGCAATCCCATAAGCAACCTCCCCAACATGCCGCAACACTTCAAAAGGACCAATGTACCTTACTCAGCTTGCCCTTCTTCCCGAATCTCATAACGCCCTTCATAGGCGATACCCGGAGTAATACCCGCTCTCCAACAATGAATGCCACATCGCAAACCTTCCGGTCCGCATAACTCTTCTGTTTGGACTGGGCTGTGTGAAATCGTTCCTGAATCACCTTCACCTTATCCAGGGCATCCTGGACAAAGTCTGTACCAAATAATTTGGCCTCGCGCAGCTCGAACCAACCCACTGAGGACCGACACCGCCTACCATACGGTTCCACCTGGATGCTCGACTGATAACTGTTGTTGTAGGAAAACTCCACAAGTGGCAAGAACTGGTCCCATGACCCTCCAAACTCCATCACACACGCACAGAGCATATCCTCTAGTATCTGAATAGTGAGCTTAGACTGTCCGTCCGTCTAGGGTGAAATGTCGTGCTCAGCTCCACCCTAGTACCAACTTCTATTGTACAGCTCTCTAGAACCGTGATGAAAACTGCATACCTCGGTCAGAGATAATAGATACCGGTATGCCATGAAGCTTGACGATTTCATAGATGTAGATTTGAGCCAGTTGCTTGAAAGAATATGTAGTCATCACTGGAATGAGATGAGCTGACTTCGTCATCCTATCCACAATCACCCAAACTGCATCAAACCTCTACTGAGTCTGTGGGAGTCCAACAACAAAATCCATAGTGATTTCCTCCCATTTCCATTCCGGAATCTCTAAGTTCTTAAGCAACCAACCTGGCTGCTGATGCTCATACTTCACCTGCTACAAATTTAGGCACCGAGAAACATTCTCCACTATTTCCTTCTTCATCCTCCTACACCAGTAATGCTGCCTCAAGTCCTGATACATCTTCGTGGCACCCAGATGAATCGAGTACCGCGAGCTATGAGCCTCCTGAAGAATCAACTCGTGCAAACCATCTACATTAGACGCACATAGCCAACCATGCATCCTTAATGCGCCATCATCCCCAATAGTGACCTCTTTAGCATCACCGTAGTGGATCGT
This sequence comes from Nicotiana knightiana, assembly GCA_005239525.1. NCBI lineage: Eukaryota > Viridiplantae > Streptophyta > Magnoliopsida > Solanales > Solanaceae > Nicotiana > Nicotiana knightiana. The sequence continues at coordinate 104,967 of ML411280.1, forward strand.
GTCCTTAAGACAAGCAGAGGGGGTCATCATACGGACACTCCCTGATACGATCATAAAGAAAAGACCGAGAGACCACACAAGCCAACACTCGACTCGGCTCAAAAATATCCAATCTCACAAACTAACTGGATAAGGCCTAAACATATAATGCTAAGGTTCTCTCTACTACTGGGAGATATGCCAAACTCCCCAAACTCTCCGCCCGACAACTCAAAGCATCCGCCACTATATTGGCCTTACTTGGGTGGTACGAATTTGTGATATCATAATACTTAAGTAGCTCCAACCACTTCTGCTGATGCAAGTTACGATCTTTTTGCTTGAAAAGATGCTGCAAACTTTGATGAACGGTGTAAATCTCACAAGTAACACCGTACAATAGTGGCACCAAATCTTCAGGGAAGGAACAATAGCTTCTAACTCAAGGTCGTGGATAGGATTCTTCTTATGTACCTTCAGCTATCTGGACGTGTAGGCAATCACCCTATCGTTGTGCATCAACACTACACCAAGACCAATCCACGACGCATCATAATATACAGTGTAAGACCTCGAACCTGTAGACAATACCATTATTGGAGTTGTAGTCAAAGCTGTCTTGAGCTTCTGAAAGCACTCCTCACACTCCCCTGTCCACTTGAATGGAGCACCTTTCTGGGTCATCCTAGTCATAGGTGCTGCAATAGATGATAATCCCTATACAAAGCGATGGTAATACCCCGCCAAACCAAGAAAACTACGGATCTCCGTAGCTGATGACGGTCTAGGCCAACTATGCACCGCTTCCACCTTCTTCGGATCTACCTTGATCCTATCCCTCGATATAACATTAAACAAGAATGGCACTGAGTCTAGCCAAAACTCACACTTCGAAAATTTTGCATACAACCTCTTTTCTCTCAAAGTCTGAAGCACAGTCCTCATGTGCTGCCCATGATCCTCCCGAGTTCAGGAGTACACCAGAATGTAGTCAATGAACACAATGACGAAGGAGTCAAGATAAGGCCAGAACACACTGTGAATCAAATGCGTAAAGGTTGATGGGGCACTGGTCAGCCCAAAAGACATAACAAGAAACTCATAGTGACCATATCTTGTCCTGAAAGCAGTCTTCGGGATATCTGGCTCCCGAATCTTCAACTAATGATAGCCTGAACATAAGTCAATCTTGGAAAAAACTCTGGAACCCTGTAACGGATCAAATAAGTCATCAATTCGAGGTAACAAATACATGTTCTTCACTGTAACTTTGTTCAGCTGGCGATAATCAATAGGCATACGCATAGAACCATCCTTCTTCTGACAAACAAGAATGGAGCACCCCAAGGTGACACACTGGGCCGAATAAAGACCTTATCAAGAAACTCCTGTAACTGCTCCTTCAACTTAGGAGGAGCCATAGAGTATGGAGCAATAGATATGGGATGAGTGCCCGACTACAAATCAATGCCGAAATCAATATCCCTGTCCGGCGGCATGCCCGAAATATCAGCTGGAAATACATCTGGGAAGTCCCTCACTATTGGAACCGAATCAACTGTAGGGGTATCAATACTGGCATCTCTCACATAAGCTAAATATGCGTCACAATCCTTCTCAACCATTCGTTGAGCCTTAAGAAATGAAATAAATCTGCGGGGAGTATACTCTAAGGCACTCTCCACTCTAATTGCGATAAGCCCAGTATAGCCAGCATCACGATCTTAGCGTGACAATCAAGAATAAAATAATGGGGAAACAACCAGTCCATGCCCAAGATAACATCAAAATCTACCATGTTGAGTAATAATAAATCGGCTCTAGCCTCAACACCACTAAGAGCAATCAAAGACGACCGATATATGTGGTCCACAATAAGAGAATCTCCCACAGGAGTAGACACATAAACAAGGGAACTCAAAGAATCCTGAGATACGCCCAAATGTGGGGGAAAATAAGAGGACACATATGAATACGTAGAGCCTGGGTCAAATTATACCGACGCATCTTTATGAAAAACTGGAACAATACCTGTAATGACAGAATCGAAAGAAAATGCCTCTGTACGAGCCGGAAGAGCATAATACCTGGCCTGGCCTCCCCCTCTAGGGCGACCTCAAACTCCTTGACCTCCACCTCAAGCTGGCTGAGCAGGTGGGGCTGTAGCTAGTGTTGGAATCATAGCCCGAGGACCCGACGAAGCACGTGGTGGCTGAGAAGTCTGTGGAGGTGCACCCTTCCCAAGTCTGGGGCAATACCTCACCATATGGAGAGTGTTGCCACACTCAAAAAAACCCTTCGAAGGGCGTGGCTGTTGTGACTGACTCGGGATAGGTTTGTTGGACTGGCCGCTAATAGAACCCCGAGCAGGAGGCACACTAGATACTAGTGGTGCATAATAAGGCTCATAGGGCCTCGAAGGAGTTGGAAAACCACTGGCGGTTGGAAGAGCTGAATGAACAGGGCGACTCACATAACCCCTACCATGGCGAGCTGTTGGGGCACAAGCTCTAGAATAAAAAATAGTCTCTCGATATCTCTTGGACTCTCTCCCCTCTCTGTCTCGGGCAAGCATGCCCTCCACACTCCTGGAAATACTCACGACCTGCTGATAAGAGATATCCATCTCCAACTCCCTGGCCATACTGATCCTGGTGTTGGGGTTGAGTCCACCAATAAAGCGATGAACCCTCTCTCGACTGTGGCAACCAAGGCCGGTGTATGTCGGGCTAACTCATTGAAAGAGATTGCATACTCTGACACAATCATAGAACCCTGGCGCAACTGCTCATGCTCTGCGTGCCATGCATCCCTGAGGCTCTGAGAGACATACTCTGTCAAAAACATATCCAACAATCGAGTCCATGTGATTGAGGCTGCCTCGTCCGGACTACTCAACTCATAAGCATGCCACCACTGATAGGCTGCTCCTCTAAGATGGAAAGTGGTAAAAGAAACCCCACTCATCTCCGTTGTGCCCATAGTACGGAGAATACAATGACACTCCTCCAAAGAACCTTGAGCATCATCTGAAGATAATCCGCTGAAGGTAGGTGGGTGGTACTTCTTGTACCTCTCAAGTTTGAGTTGATCTGCCTTAGAAGCGGCTGTCCTGTCTCATGCTGAACCGGAGCTACCAGCTGCATAGAAATAAACTCTAGGGCCTTATCAACCTAGACCCTCTACTCAGGAGTACGAGCTGCGGGAGTCTGTGCCCCTCCCCCGGTTTGAGGTATGGTGGGAGGTAATGTAATCAATCCAGGCTGAGCTAAGGAGCTGAACATGCTCATGAACTAGGCTAGAGTCTCCTGGAGGAATGGTGGAGCAGTAGGAACCTGCGGTGCCTACCCTCCAGCTGGAGCTGCTGGGGGCTCCTCTTTTGCAGCTCGTGCGGTTGCTCTGGCTGCACCGCGTGGTCGTCCTCTACCCCGGTCCCAACCTCTGGCGGCTCTAGCAGGGGGAACGGGTGCCTGGTCGTCAGATCTCCCGGTACGAGTCCTCACCATCTGTGAGAAAGAATAGAATAGATAATTTTAGAATTTCATGCGAATAACTTGCACGACAAGGAATCAAAAGAATTATGATTGTTCCTAACAGTTTCATAGACTTTTGAAGATAAGTACAGACGTCTCCATGCTGATCCGCGAGACTCTAATAAATTGGCTTGTGACTCACGACACCTATGAACCTAGAGCTCTAATACAGACTTGTCACGACCCAAATTCTCCCTCCGTGAATTGTCATGATGGCACCTAGTCTCTACGACTAGGTAAGTCTAACACTTGTGGAAATGAAATGACAACATGAAATTTAAGAACTAACATCAACAAATAATTTGATTAAACAATTGATATGCCTCTCAACATATATAATAGTCAACTCTCTAAATATACATAACACTCCCTAGACCCGGAACACCGTAAGTCACAAGCTTCTACGAAGTTCTAACTGTTATGTACATCACTGTCTATAGAAATAAGAGAAGAATGAACATAGAGGGATAGACGGGGACTCCGAGGATCTACGGGCGTGGGCAGATGTACCTTGAAGTTTCTGATAGCAGCGACTGCAACTAAGAGCGAGGATGGTAGGAGGAACCTGGATCTGCACACAAAAAATATGAGCCGGAAAGGGCGTGAGTACACTACAACGATACCTAGTAAGTGCCAAGCCTAACCTCGGTCGAGTAGTGATGAGGTCAGGTTAGGGCCGTACAGGTATATATATAATAAATCAAGGCAGAATGAAATATCGTAGTAAAATATAGACTCAAATTTAAAAGAAAAGATTTCAATCATAGAAGGTATCAGCTTGGTACATAGAGATAACAACAGAGGATCTCATGAGATACCGTCTCGTAGTCCCAAACATAAATGTGCAGGGGTATCTCCTGTAATACCGTTCCGTAGTCCCAAAGTAAATATGCAAGGCATGGTAGATCTCCCGGAATACCGTTCTGTAATCCCAAAGTAAATGCAGGGGGGTTTCCTGGAATACCGTTTTGTAGTCCCAAACGTAAATACACAAAACAAGGGGATCTCTCGGAATACCGATCCGTAGTCCCAAAGTAAATACATAGCTCAAACAATAGAATTCAACAGCTACAACACGAAATGCGATGACACCAGATCAGCCCATCTTCAGCCATTTCTCTATGTCCAAAATGCATCCGATAATCCGAAACACACCCGAGGCCCTCGAGACCTCAACCAAACATACCAACCAATCCTAAAACACCATAGGAACTCATTCGAGCCCTCAAACCACATCAAACAGTGCTAAAATCATGAATCATCCTCCGATTCAAACTTAAAGAACTCGAAACTTCCAAATTCGATAACTTATGCCAAACCCAACCAACCCATGTCCGACTGACCCCAAATTTTTCACACAAGTCATAATCAACCCTATAGACCTTCCCCAACTTCCGGAATCATAATCTGACCCAGATATCAAAAATTCCACTACTGGTGAAAATCTCCAAAACAACGACTTTCGCCATTTCGAACCTAAATGAAATACAAACCCCCAGAAACTAAAACGAAGCCTTCCATCAAGTCACAATCATAGAAAATAGATATGGGAAAGTAGTTAATAGGGTATCGGGACTATAACTCTCAAGACGACCGGACGGGTCGTCACAATAGCTTAGTGCATGGGTTTGTATATCTAAATCTGCACTTTCGCAATATTCAATTTTGTTTGATTAAACTATGATTGCAATTTAAAGAATGAAACAATAAAATTGTTTTGGTTATTTTTCAAATGATATAAAAGGCCTAAGGCTTTGACCTTCACCTAGGTATTCGCCTAGTGGGTTGTAAACTTTAAAACTTGTTTTATTGGTCGGGGTATATTATAGATATCAACACTCAAGTACCCACTCAATACCTCTCGGTCAGAGAGTGATTTTGCAAAATTTAGCTTTCTCATAAGTTCGTAAGTGTTCTTAAATTTTATTGTGTGAGGAACTAGCTCTTTGATATGGTGAGGGCACATGATTCATGAAGGAAAGGTAATGTTGTTGAACTCTATGTTAGAGTAGTTAGTGAATTGTGAATAAAGCATGGTATTTGTGAGTCGATTATTGAGGCGAGGATGTCACACCTTTGTGCTTAAACTACTTTAAAAATTCTTGATATAACGTGTTAAGGGATGTGCTTAATAAGTTGTGTACATGAGTGTAGTTTGATTGCCCGAGGACGAGCAAATGTTTAAGTGTGGGGTATTGATGCGTGCCTAGAATTCATGATTTAACACGTTATATGCCTTACATTTTATGTGCGTTAATGATAAAAATACATTTTTTATGTGCATAATGGAGTCTATTTCATGTGTAGGTGCATTGGAGATGGAAACCGAGCTAAATGGATGCATGAACGTCGAAAATACACTCAAGAGTCAAAAAGGAGTGACCCGGGCTATAGCCGGGCGTTTTGACCTTAAAGTCAGGCCAACCCGGGCGTTAGTGGGGCGTTTGGCCCCTAAAGCCAGGGTAAGCCTGGCATTAGTGGGGCGTTAGACCCCTAAAGCCAGGTTTGCCCTAGCGTTAAGGGGGCGTTTGAGCCCAAACACCTGGGTCCCGAGGTCCGGTCAATTCCGAGTTTTAAAGAGTTTTAAGTGTTTCCCAGTTGGAATAGAAGTCTCCTACATGTTTAGGGTTTATCCCAAACATATAAATAGACCCCAAAACACAACTTGGGGAGAGAAGCCATTGAAGTAAAGAACAACGTGTGGATTACTACTCAGTGAAGCAAACATTGATTTTCATAGATTTTACTTATTATTTTGTAATTCAATTATGCAAGTTATTTTAGAATTGGTTCTTATGAATATGAGTAGCTAAGTTTCTTAATCCAGGGTTTTGGTGGAACCCGTTGGGGGATAAACTTATGGTGATATTAATATAGTTTGGTTGATTGTTCATCTCTATTTGTTCAACTACGTTCTTGTTGTAGTTAATTGAATG